>JAHWFP010251911.1:0-10529 GCA_023313725.1 Lithobius niger | reverse complement strand
AAACGTAGACCTCAAGAAGACAGAAGCAAGACCCTCCTCTCACCCTGCTGGACCACCACATCCAACGAAAGACCTTCCTCTCCTGTTTTTGTTTATTTTCAACAAAATCCGAAGTTTGTTATACTTTTTGGGGGAGCCAGCTCGCAACCCGGGGGAGCCAGCTCGCATCCCGGGGGAGTCAGCTCGCAACCCGGGGTAACCTGTCATGTAGTGCCTGCCACCACAGATTGAAAAAGTCAACTGTAAATACATTGCAGTTTACAGGTAGTAGATATTTTCGTACAGGGCACATAGAAAGCCCAATTTTACCTGGGTGGGAGGTCAAAATTGGTTTCTATTGCCAACCGAAAATCTATACTACCTGTAAACCCACTCTACCTCCCCTCTTGAGTCACCACCATGACACATCGAGAGGAAAAAAGACGGCAGCAGTGCCCGGACCGAAGGCTTTTATAGTAGGGCTACGCGCATGCACAGTGGGTTGCACAGCTGGCCGGATCTAGAGAGCGACAAACCTCGAGTGATAAGCAGCATCCAGGAACTGAATGCATTGCAATTTACAAGTAGGATATATTTTTGGTTAGTAAGTAGAAACCAATTTTGACCTTCCCCCAGGTAAAATTAGGCCTTTACCGTGATTTTATATTAAAAGCTACTAACTGGTCAACAACGAGTTCAAGTGTTTTGGGCTTGTACACAGGTAATCATTTAAAGGGCAATTACATACATTTTGGCATGCATGTTTGACTTTTGGATCATTTACACAATAACTAAACACAAGAATTGTGGTAAGAATACGTTACTTATGTCCGATATAACAATTTAATTACTGCATCACCAAAACACGACACGGAGATCGCCATTGTTTTGCTGGAACGCTCAAAAATGAATGCCGACAGATGTCACTTTTCGATTTCGACTCGCAGCCGATTGAGATAGCTGTATTGACTGTGAGGAGCTCAAACGTCTGGCTGCCTTAGCTGGCCGGCAGTGTAGTGGCCAGCTAAGGCCGTCAGACGCTTGAGCTCCTCACAGTCAGTAGAGCTATCTCAATCGGTTGCTAGTCGAAATCGAAGAGATCCGTCTGTCGGCATTAATTTCTGCGCGTTCCAGCAAAACAATGGCAACCTCCATGTCGTGTTTTAGTGATGCAGTAATTAATTTGTTATATCGGACGTACGTAACGTATTCTTACCGCAATTCTTGTGTTTAGTTATTGGGTAAGTGATCCAAAAGTCAAACATGTATGTCAAAATGAATGTAATTGCCCTTTAATCACACAACAGCCCACAGAATGTGGCTACCAACAAGTTACTAAGTAGTGATCTCCATTAGATCTTATATTTGCTTGTGGGCAACTGCAGGAACTTTCACGTGATGCAACAAATTTTTATCATTAGTCGGGAAGTATGTACACATCTGGAAGTTAATAGTCAAGAAGTACATAACTAAAAACCATTTTCCATTCATACGGATAGTGTTTCGCGAGACGAGAGTTCTTTCAGTCTCTGTGCTGTCTCTATATTAACCGTGGTGGACTTGTCTTGTCATCCGCGATTTAGTCTGGGTCTCAGTCTTGTAGAGACTACTACGTGTAACCCCAAGTGTAGTTTTAGATTCGATTTCATGTGGCGTTTCAGTTGCTAGGTAGTAAGCCACAAGAAAGCTACGATAGGTTCTTACATAGCATTAAGTCAGCTGAGAAGTCGGAGTGCACATGATATCAAAATTTGTCACTGATGGTGAAGTTAAGCGAAGATGTTTACCAATGTAGGCGTATCATGTTCAGAAAGCATAGACAAACGTAGCGAAGATGTTTAGCAATGTAGGCGTATCATGTTCAGAAAGCATAGACAAACGTTTGCTAGCTGAATAAATAATAATTACTGCTGTTTTATTCGTGGCAGGCAAAAGTATATCGAGAACAAACGAGATCTCAGTCAGTCTCGTCCTGGTCTCGTCTCGTATTTTAACCTGTTAGGTCTTCTCGTCTCATGCAAAGTTAAAACTTTTGTAGTCTGTCTCCTGTTCCTTGGGGTGAAGTTTGCTGTGGGTGCACTCATATTGCATTGCTCTTCGGAGGTTTGGGACCAAATTACATTAAATCACTTGCATAGCTCAGACATCTCTAAATTATTACTTCACGTAGCAGAACTTATCTAAGCAGTTGTGAAGAGCTGTGTCGGTAGCAGTCGTTCTCGTCAACGCTTCCATGCTGACGCCAAACCTAACAATGTATCAATCAAGTTGCGGAAGTGCCCCAAACAATAATTATGCATCCCTGTAAGAAGCTACAAAGAGCTCGTAACTGGGAACAAGCAGTGAGTGCAGGAAGGATTACAATGTTGGTAGACTTGCGTCTTTGTCACAGGAGCAAAGGCGATTATGGTATTTATTACAAAATGCAGTTGTTGATGATAACGTGTTAATTTCCTGGTTGTTTGACCATTTTTTAGTGGACGATGACAAGTGCTTAAATAAATGCGCCCTATTTGAGAATAGGTATCCTGTCCCTGACTAAAAGTTATTATCACCAAGAATTCACGTAACATGGAGGTAATATGGTTGAAATAAGTTTAAATAATAACACTTAGATAGGTTAATATAGTACTAACAAAGCTTGAAGTTAATTTGACTAGTAGCTTTTAAGCATTTACATGAAAAGCAGGAAATTGGCTCGCCCATTTGATTTACTGTCAATATACTGAAAATGAAAATTAGACCATACCATAGCTTGATTCAGCACCAGAGCCTCTGTAGATTTCTACAGATCCTACCTGTAGCGTGAAAACCAAGCCTTTTAAAAATTCCTTAACCCTTTAAGGACGGGTGCGCCCGAATGCGCCCGCTGTATAATCATTCTTTACAGCTCTTCTACAATCATATCGAAAACTTCCAACCAATTACAGTAAAATTTAAACTGGGATATGATAAGCCAGATCATTAAGGATAAAAATGACGCAGGTTTCATTCCCTTACCTCAACTAGGTGAGAAGCTGCGATTTTTTTTCTACAAGTCAGTTATAAGTTCTTAGCGCGCACGCAGTCCTTAAAGGGTTAAGGTGAATGCATTTTGTGGTACAAAAATTAGTAGAGTTGGCAGTGGAAATTTCGACAAGAACAGGGCATTATATAGTGGGGACGATGCTAGATGGACGACCCCAGAAGATGGGTGCCCTGGCAGCACTCCGTGTTGTTTAAAAGGCATCGAAAGAATTCCAGACCTTGTATATTGGTGAAAAAGAACATTTTGCCGGCCCCCAGCCTGGCCGGCTAAAAATGGTTTCTTTCTGCCTAAAACATACTTAACCTGGTAATTTTAGCATTACATTCCTCGAATGTGATGTTCCCCTGGAGGTTTCTTCCGGTTTGTAGACGCCTGCTTGCATATCCCACCGCGCATGCGCGGCGTGGTCCTCTCTTATAAAAGCGACAGCGCGCACGCTATCGGCATTCATTTTTCTCTCAATGTGTCAGGCGGTGACTCGAGAGGGGAGGCAGGGCGGGAGTAAGGTTAAGTATGTTTTAGGCAAAAAGAAACCATTTTTAGCCGGCCAGGCTGGGGGCCGGCAAAATGTTCTTTCTTTATTGCCAAAACAACTTAACCTGGTAATTTTAGCATTACCAGTTGACCTCGTCAAAGTTGGTGGCGGGCACCGTCTTACCGAGCGCCCTGGGAGGCAAGCAGGCTTTCCCCCATGAATTCTTTATCTGCAAGAGAAAAATTCGCACTTTATTCAGAACATTTGGGCTTGGCAGGAATTTGGTCTCTTCCGTGGGAATTGGTGGCCCTGAAAAAGACCGTTGTTGAGGGTCTTGCTTCTGGCTGGATGGAACTTGCTTCCCTCGTGGATCTTGCTTCTGCTTCGTTCTGAGTGCTTAAGGGGGCTTGACCACGGTTCTGGCCGCGACGATCGGTCCCAGCCGATGTAGTTTGGATTCCTCCTTCATCATGTCTCTTAGGTAAGTGAGGTGTGAAGGTGGACTGGTGGCGCCAAGAAGCTGCTGCCAGGATTCTTCAATTGGGGTGGCGGTAAGGTGGGCCCAAGATATAGTTCTCACTTCATGCGCCGTCACTCTCATGCTCTTGCTCAATTCATGTTTGTTATAAGGTGCTTCGATCGTTTTCTTGCTCCAGTAGTTTCCGATACTTTATGACAGGGACGTCGTCGTTGGGGCGAGAAATCCCATGGAGGAGATGGCGACAGCGGTGGTTGATATAGGAATGTCGGACGAAAGCCATGTTTTATTATCAATAGGATTTCCAGGTTGGTGGTCAATTCTTGCCAGGCTGGGAAATAATGGCGTAGTCTGGCCCCGACAGGGAGACCAGTAAGGTACAAAGCTTCATTGTTGGTTTTTGCGGTAGATGCTTCTGCCCCCGGGAGATGGGACTCGGTTCCTTCGGTCGGGGGTGGCGGCGCGCTTCTGTTGGGAGCGTTGGCCGGGGCGGAAGCGAGGAAGGTCGGTCCGAAAGGGCTGCTGGTTTCGCTGCTGATAGGCGGCAGTGTCGTTCGGGCGGCAGGGGGATTGATGACGCCGTATCTTTGTGCAAATCGTCCGGGGAACGTGGGTTGGCTTGTTTATTCTTTGAGAACGGGCGGATTGAAGACATGGCTTGCTTTTGCGGCTTCGGTTTTCTTGCAACGACAAAGTGAGGAGCAAGTGTCGGGTTTTACCCACGGAAGAGTGTTTCTGACTCATGGATCGGTTTAGATCTGAGTCGGCTTTTGGTTGTTTGCGGACGACAGGGCCATGTTGCGGAGGAGTAGGGTGTTGTTTAACAGCGCTCTCGTTGTCCAGTTCATTGCGTAGTAAGTAGCGAAGTTAGCTTTTTTTTTTTTCTTTTTTGGAAGAGCTGAGAAATCGGGGACGACAGGTTCTTGAACTCATCCGGGGGCTGTTTTCATGGCCGGGGCGCGGCATAGGAGGTTCTTTGTAGAGAAGAAGGGGATCGCCTTTGCCTAGTATGGAGTCTTCGTTGCGGAGGAGACATGTAATGAGTGCCTTTGATTGACCCAGGAGGCAGCGGGGCTTAGCGTCTCTGTCTCGTGAGGCAGATGCAAGGCCTGTCGTTTGGCCACGGTTGACAGGGGCGCCCGGCATCTTAGTGGGCTTGACGGGAAGCAGTCTGGGATAGTCTGTTCGACAGTCCGGATTCATCTGGGGTGTCGTCCGGGAACCTGATGTGGTTCTCGGCAGCAGGAGCGGGCGACAGAGGGTGTCGTCGGGACGACAGTGTGTCGTCCGACTTGCGCTTGGGTGCCGTAGCCGGGGGAAAAGAAGCGGCACGCCAGTGCCCTTCGTGGCTTGACGTGGACGTGACCCAGTCCGGGTACGGGCGTTGCGTACCGATGACGTGTAGGAAGGAGGCGACATCGGATTGACTTGCAGGTGACGGGCAGTGTTATGTACGATATCCCGTACGACACTGAGGCTGAAGTCTGGGACAGTCTGCTCGACAGTCTTTAAGACCTGCGAGCGACAGGGTGGATTCATCTGGGGTGTCGCCGGGGAACCTGATGCGCTTCTCGGCAGCAGGGACGGGCGACAGAGGGTGACGTGACGACAGTGTGTCAACTGACTTGCGTTTGGGTGCCGAAGCTAGGGGAAAAGGAGCGGCACGCCTGTGCCCTTCGTGTTTTGATGAGGACGTATCCCAGTCCTAGGTACGGGCCTTGCGTACCGATGACGTGCAGGAAGGAAGCGGCATCGGATTGACTAGCGGGTGACGGACGGTGTCATGTACGGTTTCCCGTATGACACTGCGGCTGACGCTGAGGCCTTTCCGGGAGGAATTGGGCGACAGGTCGAGCGGTGAGCTCTGGTTCGGAGAGTGGGCGAATGTCGCATGGTGGAGGTTCCGTTTGGCGGCCCGGTGGAGTCCTTGGCGGCTTGAGGGTCGTGCTGGAGGGACGACAGGTCC
This sequence comes from Lithobius niger, assembly GCA_023313725.1. Classification (NCBI taxonomy): domain Eukaryota; kingdom Metazoa; phylum Arthropoda; class Chilopoda; order Lithobiomorpha; family Lithobiidae; genus Lithobius; species Lithobius niger. The sequence continues at coordinate 4,603 of JAHWFP010251911.1, read as the reverse complement.
AGCGGGGCGGGAGGCAGCGTGCGTTGGCCCGGGAGGAAGGGAGATGCAGACGATGCGACAGCAGGAGCAGGTGTGACGTCGGGTAGGTGTCGTAAGCGGCGTGCAGCAGCAAGAGATGGAGACATCTTATGACTTGATTCTTCACTCAGGACGTGGGTTTTTTTTTTTAATACCATGCTGAGACGAACAGTAGTTTGGACAGCAGCTGGTGATTAGAATTTCACTTCAGATACGGGATCAGCCATGGACGAGACAAGTAGCAAGAGATGCAAACGCTTCCGTCTTGGTTCGTTCAAAACGTGGGTAATTTCTAACCACGAGTGAAACGAGCGGCCGTCGACAGCAACAAGCGACTTGATTTTCACTCGAGACGTGGGGTCAACCACGGTCGAGACAAGCTACGAGAGATGCAAACGGCTTCCGTCCTGGTTCGCTCAAAACGTGGGTAATTTCTAACCACGAGTGAGACGAGCAGCAGCAGACAGCAACAGGTGACTTGACTTTCACTTGAGACGAGGGGTTAGCTACGGACGAGACAAGCGGCAGAAGGTGTAGACAGCTTCCGTCTTGGTTCTTCATCAGAACGTGGTATTTAGCCACGAGTGAGACGAACAGCAGTAGGCAGCAAGAGTTGACTTGATTTTCACTCGAGACGTGGGGCTAGTCACGGTCGAGACAAGCAGCAAGCGGTGCAAACGGCGTCCGTCTTGGTTCACTCAAACGTGGGTTCTAGCCACGAGTGAGACGAGCAGTAGTAACAACAACAGGTGACTTGATTTTCACTCGAGACGTGGGGTTAGCCACGTTCGAGACAAGCAGCAAGAGGTGCAAACGCCTTTCGTTTTGGTTCACTCAAAACGTGGGTTCAGCCACGATTGAGACGAGCAGCGGTGGACAGCGGCAGGTGACTTGATTTACACTCGAGACGTAGGGTTAGCCACGGTCGAGACAAGCAGCAAGGTTGAGTCGAGCAGCAAGAGGTGCAAACGGCGTCCGTCTTAGTTCACTCAAACGTGGGTTCTAGCCACGAGTGAAACGGGGGTCTTGAGTCTTGATCCCGTCGTGAAAACTAGAACGTGACGACATCGTGTGCTGGGTTGCATGCGACACGTCACATCCATCAGTGCTACAGCTTAGTCAAAGCGTGTGGCGGGCGGCGATGAACCGCACGTTCTTCGAGCGACAGACGAGTCGTCGGTTGTGTCGTTCGGTAGTGGCATCCGGCATCAGAGTGGGCTTGAACAGGAAGCAGCCCGGGACTGTCTGCACGACAGTCCTAAAAAGAGCTGCGAGCGACAGGGTGGCTTCGTCAGGAGTGTCGTCCGGGAACCTGATGCACTTCCGGCAGCAGGGGCGGGTGACAGCGGGTGATGCGACGACAGTGTGTCGTCCGGCTTGCGGTTGGGTGCCGAGGCTGGCAGGGGGGAAGCGGCACGTCTGTGCCCTTCGTGGCTTGAAGTGGATGCGACCCAGTCCTTGGTGCGGGTCTTTTCGTAGCGATGATGTGCAGGAGGAAGGCGGCATCGGCTCGTCTTGGAGGCGGCGGACAGTGTTATGTACGATTTCCCGTACGACACTGCGGCAGACGCTGAGGCCTATCCGGGAGGAATTGGACGACAGGACGAGCGGCGAGAGTCGGTCCGGAGAAAGGGCGAGTGTCGCCCGGCGGAGGTTACGCTTGGCGGCCCGGTAGGAGTCTTTGGCGGCTTAAAGGTCTTGTCGGAGGGACGACAGATCCAGTGGGGCGAGGAGTGGCGAGCGCTGGCCCGGGAGGAGTTGGAGAGACAAGCGATGCGACGGTGCTTTCGAAGCGGTGGCCATCTTCGGCGAGAAATCCAAATTTCCAAACGACAGTCGGGGAACCGGGGAGCGAGGTGGCGTAGGGACACCTCTGGAGGAAAATGAATGCCGATAGGGAGGACCACGCCGCGCATGCGCGGTGGGATATGCAAGCAGGCGTCTACAAACCGGAAGAAACCTCCAGGGGAACAACACATTCGAGGAATGTAATGCTAAAATTACCAGGTTAAGTTGTTTTGGCAATAAAGAAACTTATTTGGTGGGAACTAATGGTTGCTGATAAAAACACAAGCGTGGATACGCCAACACTGCCCAGATTACATGTAGCAGTTGAAGGACGTTCTGCCAGACAGTTTGCCCGAAGTAGTGGATCTTGGATGGCAAATGACAGAAACTTCTTCTCCCATTGTGTCTTCAGCTCCAGACAAAAGTTTACTTGCGTTTAACATCCAACTTGCCCATATCTTCGATATACAACCTGTAACTCAGTACGTGCACCAATGGGGAGAAGGAAAGATCTGGAGTCGCCCATTTTCTTCCCTGAAGCCATGGTGGTGACAGGCAGATGGGGGTTGAACATTGGTATGTATTTCAGCCTTTACTACTCGACAGCTATGTCAATTTCTTGTACTTTGGCTGTAAAAGACTGAAAGTGTAAGAGAATCTGCTATTCGTAGTGTGTGTTCTGGGTCTAAATACATGACCAATTTGAAGAACTGGGATTCTAACTGGAGCTTTTTTCCTCCCCATTTTACGAATTACCGACACACAAAAGACACGGGCGGTAAATAGGACATCTATTATTGTAAATACCATGCGACGTTCAGAAATGGGTGGAACTAACTCAGTAAATCCTTTTTAATTGAACTTAGCCTGGAGTTCTAAAAAGCGTGAAAATGGCATGGAACCTGGACCTATTAAGCCAGGGAGCAGTTGTAGGAAATTTAGGGCTATTGTGCACAATTTGCCAACTGTCATTTTTCACTTGGGAGTTGTTTACATCCCAAGGAATAGTTTTCCGCATGTTACCACCTTGACAATACGCATTTAATGTAATAGGCATTAAAGATGGCGGCCAATACGGCACCCAATTTTGCCATTTGGCCAATTATGGACGAACCGTTAATAATACACAAAAACGGTTGAGATAAAAGTTGTTTGCAATAATGTAATCTACAAAGTCATTCCCATACTTTTTTTTTTCTTATCTCGTATGGTTTTCGAGAAAAATGGATTTTCGGCCATTTTTTGACTAATTTAATGCTAACAGATTTCTCAATTTGTTAACTTCCACAACTTTTAATTGCTGCTGCGTCGTTTCTAATTCTGGTGGATTGCTCCAATTAGATTCATTCGAAAGGTGGGCGTGTCTTCTCTGCAACGAGGATTGTTGAAAGGGTCTACAACTGTTAGGAACAAACCTATGCCCTTTTTACTAGGGGCTGGTACACAGTCACTGTTGAATTTTCCGCTCATTTTCAACTTTCAACTGCTATTGTGACGTGTCTAATTTAGGTAGATGACTCTAATTAGATTCATTCAAAAGGTTGGCATGTTTTCTTTGCAACAAGGGCAGTTAAAAGGGTCTATGACTTTTAGGAACCGAGCTACGTCCGTTTCACTAGGGGCTGGTGTAACACTCACCGTTGGACTTTTCGTTCATTTACAACTTTAAACTAGTGCTGAGACGTTTCTAATTTAAGTAGACCCTTTCAACTACCCTTGTTGCAAAGAAGGCATTCGTACCTTTCGAATGAATCTAATTAATGTCATCTACCTAAATTAGACACATTACAATAGCAGTTGAAAGTTGAAAATAAGCGTAAAAACCAACAGTGACTGTAATATTTGCCCCTAGTAAAACGGGCGTAGCTCGGTTCCTAACAGTTGTAACGACCCTTGTTGTAAAGAAGACATTCCCACATTTCGAATAAATCTAATTAAAGTTATCTACCTGAATGAGTCACGTCACAATAGCAGTTGAAAGTTAAAAATGTGCGAAAAACCCAACGGTGACTTAATACCTGCCCCTAGTAAAACTGGCGTAGCTCGGTTCCTAAAAGTCGTAGACCCTTTCAACGACCCTTGTTGCAAAGTTGACATTCCCACCTTTCGAATGAATCTAATTAGTCATCACCTAAATTAGACATGTCACAATTTTTAGCAGTTAAAAGTGAAAATGAGCGAAAAATTCAACTGATACCAGCCCCTAGTAAAACGGGCGTATCCCACTTCTTAACAGTTGTAGAATCTTTCAACAAAATACTCTTGAAGGCTTGTTGCAAAGAAGACATTCCCACCATTCGAATAAATCTAATTGGAGTCATCTACCTAAATTAGTCTCGTCACAATAGCAGTTGAAAGTTAAAATTGAGCAAGAAATCCAATGGTAACTTAATACCTGCCCCTAGTAAAACTGGCATAGCTCGGTCCCTAAAAGTTATTGACCCTTTCAACGACCCTTGTTGCAAAATAGACATTCCCGCCTTTCTAATGAATCTAATTAGTGTCATCTACCTAAATTAGACACATTACAATAGCAGTTGAAAGTTGAAAATAAGCAAAAAATTCAATGGTGACTAATACCTGCCACCTAGTAAAACGGGCGTAGCTCGGTTCCTAACAATTGTATTTTCATTTTTTGAATTAATATGGCGTCATGTATCTGAAAGGCACGTCACAATAGCAGTTGAAAGTTGAAAATGAGCACAAAATCCAATGGTGTGTAATGGAATTCTGTGCTGCAGCATGATTGGAGAGGATACCCGGACTCCAAACATCAAAAACCTTGGGGAAAAACTCA
>JAHWFP010251910.1:0-11120 GCA_023313725.1 Lithobius niger | reverse complement strand
TTGGGTAGACTGTTACCTGGACAAGCCCTCGTCAAATGACGAAATATTTCCTGCTGACATTTTTCGAAAATCCTAGAAAGACCAATCCAATCATTGGACTTCAATATGACTTCAAAATAGGATAAATTGGTATCGATAACAAGCTCGTAAACATTTGCGAGAACGACATAGTGGTCAGAGGTGAGCACTGCATCAGAAGACATGGCCTTTGGAGTTTGTTGGTTTTAAAGTATTTGAAAGAAATCTCCTACTCCCCTGACGTCAGGCAGCTTGCACCGCTCTCTTAAAAAATACTCGTGCTATCTATCAAAACAACGATTCTTTTACTATAAAACTCAAGTGTAATAGGGTGTCAACATCTCAAGAAAAAATATGACACAACACCACAAATTAGAAACACTGTTTTATTGATTGTGAAAGACAAAAGATGTTATATACTCTTCTGCAAACTAAGTCCAGCTTTTTCAGAAGGTAAATGCTAAAACGTAGAGATTACATAACGTCAGTCAGGCAGAATTCTAAACTGCCGCTTCAATGTCTTGCCCACTAATCTCTATATTTCGTTCAAGTATAGATTTCCACTGCGGATTGAGTTCGTCAGTTACGTCGGGTCGGACCAACCTAGCGATGTTTGGGTAGGCAGGGCTGCAAATGTTCATAAGTGCGACGTTGTTGACTCGGAATTTGCTAATTTGTTGGTAATTGTGCTAATTTGCATATGTCAGTCCCGTGATGTTCATTAATGGATAAGGGCGAAATGAATACGGTTTCAGCAAGTATTCTCTACTGATGAGCCCAAACAAGGGCGAAACAGTTATCTAGAGACCTTTGTGGGTTAGAGCTAATGAATATTAAATGATCATTAATGGATGTTTTAGAGTCGAGAATTGTTTCATTGCTAAAGATTACAGAGCGTTTAGATTTGCATCATTATGGGGGTTGAAATTCAACAGAATGGAAATACTTCGCAGGCTATGTAGTGTTGAGTTCTCAGGTGGTGTTGAGCAATTCCGTTCTGTCGTTTTCCCTTATGTGTAGCAACTTCTGTGTTCTTTGATGCGTTGAAGAAGTTTTCTCCTGGTTTCTCAATATAGACTGAATCACAATTCTGACAAGGAACTCGGTACACTAATCCTCTTTGGTTGGCAAGGTGACTAGGCGTCAGCAAGTAACCAGGTGAAACACTCAGTCTACTCAACTTGGTTACCTGGGTGAAGGGGGAGGGACACAGGTGAAGATGGTTGTCACGTTTCAGTTTACTCCAAGAATTGTAGCGGTTGACTGGAGGAGTTAGGACTGGTGGAGTGGGAAGGGTAGGGGAGAGAGGTGGAGGGGGTTGGGGAAGCTATCGTAGCTTCAGTCTGAGACCCTTTTCTCTTCTGTAGCTGCTTTTTGAGGTTAGTTTGGTGCCGGAAAAAAAATATTTACTTCCCTGCTTCTTTAAGACCCCGTGAGCACTTTCGCTGACTCCTGGCACAAAAGTTTTGACTTGTGCTTACCCGTCTTTACCTTTTGTGCATTTCTCTTTCACCATCCCAGCTGGGAAAACCTAGCCTAAGAAACTTTTTCTTGGTGTTTTCGTAGTGGTTTCTTACGGTGGCACAATTGGAGAAGTGCTCAACCATTCTGCTCATTTCGTTGGCGACCATTGCTCGGAGTTGGGATTGATGTGATACAAATCATCTGAAATTCCCCTCCATGTGTGGAATGGTTTCCTGTATGGTGCATCTTAGATGGAATTTCTAGTTCTGGAAAGAAGAACGTTAAGGGAAGCTTTCATTCTCGTCCTCTTGGGTAAACTGGACAGCTGCATTCCACGAGTTTAACTTCTCCAGTGTAGTAGCTAAGTCTTGATTCCTCGCTACTGCCAATACATTGTCCACATCTTCTCCAAAATCTCATCTCGGGGAAAGCAATCATTGCGAATTAACCACAAATTGCATAAGAATTTCAGAAAGCACCGGTGAGCAGGAATACCCCAAGGTGGTCCGGAAACATGCCAAAATGCCACGTCTTTGAATTTCACACAAATTGTGGAAAGCACAACCTTCAGCTTATCTCTGTCTAGTTGGTATTCTTTATCATATATCCCATATCATGATTATTTCATTTATTACAATTTTAGTTATTTAATTTATCTGAATTATCTCAAAGGGAAAAAACGAACAGATACTGGTATACAAATTGCTGAAGCGTGTAAAATACAGGAATAAGCCTTTTAAAAAGCTGAATGCTCCAAAAGAACAGCTACAAGAAAATAAATGTAAGCCATCAGCGTAAGAAGCTTTTTCTTGTTTTTTTGGATGCTGCAGAAATTTCTACATTAAGGTACTACGTCGGTGGCCTACATGTCTCTTTCTAGTATATGTTCATTTCCAGCATTCAACCTATGCTTTATCAGCAATCAACTGCAAATGCAAAATTCAAGTGATTTTTGTCTACTTTATCAAAGACTGAACTTGTTTCGCTGCAACGTATATTTGGTTTCAGACTCTTGTTGATGTGTTCAGACCCTAGTTTCAGACTCTTAAATGAATAGAAGAAGAAAACAAAAAACAATTTACTCGAATTGTTCCAATGCAACATTTTCAAGTGGAACAATTTACAAACTATGTTAAGTCTACACTGCATAATGCACACTTGATTAGGTTTAAATACTTTGAGAATTAATTTACACAAAGTCAATTGTGTAAAAAAAGTTAAACTGTAATACTTTTCACCACCCAAAACGAGTAAAAAATAACGAAAATGATCAAAAATTAAGTAAAGGAAAATTCATATTCTAGCCAATTTTTCTCCACGCTTTAATAGACGTGATGGAAAAAAGAGTTCTCCATGGTATGGACAATAATTTCAGTATTGTGTTAAATACATGAAGTTTCTGAAAATTCATGTGCGATCCGGTTAAAAAAATCCTGCAATAAACAAAAAATCACAATTTCTTGCATTATTCTGTGAGCATTAGGAAGCAAGTTCCTTATGTCTCGTTTCATGTTGGTGGCCTCATTTAGATCACAACTAAGGAAGTTGAACAACTTGTAAGCTATGCTGGAGTCTGAATCCCAGGTGCACACCGTTAGTATATTGGATAGCGCACCGGGCGTAATATGCCAGCTGGAATATTCTGGGATCGTGTCCCAGTCGGGGTAGTTTTTTCTTTCTTTCTCATTTTCAGTTTCAGTCTTTCTCACGAGGCCACTCTTATTGTGCCTCGTTAACAATCTGCCAAAAACTAATGATTTTCTGATTTACTTTTCAAAATAAAGTCAGAAAAATTGTGAAAGGCATAGGGATGATCCGTTCGTTTTAAGGGTAATCGTTTTCTGATTCATTGTTTCCTGGTGCCCACGTTTTACATTAGTAGAAGCGACATAAACGAGCATTCATGAACATATTACCGCATGTTCCATTTCTCGTTCTGAGTCGCGACCCCAAGCACCACATGTGTAACTACTGGTCTTAACTATTTTTTGGCATAATCCATGTTGAAAATAGGCTGTGTCGGTTTGAAGTACATGTAAATTATTCAATAGGTGCAAAAATTACCACTCGCATAACGATTAGTCAACGCACGCGGCCACGCCGTGTGCAACAGTGTCAACAGCCGTGATGTGGAGCAGAAGCTAGCTTCTTCAAGTCAAGACTGAATTTGACAGAAATCACGTATCTCATCTGAATCAATGCCAGTAGGGCGAGTAGCGGAAAGTTGATACGTTTTGAGGAATAAACCACAGCTTCTCTCCAAGATTACATTGTGACAATATGCAGCAATAGTAACTGCGTGAACACTCCCATGTCCTAAGGACTTGTATGCATTTATAAGTTTCTGATATTACGAAGTTACGATATGGAAAAATAGAAGAAAGTCGAAAAAGCACCATGTTCCATAAATTAAAGCAGTGATGTAAATACATGGTGTAACAAAAGGTCGTGTCCAAACTTAGGTGACTAATTCCTTAGGTCAAACTAATAATATAATTCATATAAACATTTGGCCAAAAACGTCTTATTCTTTGGTTATCGCATGAATTAAGAACCCAAATTCCAGCTCAGCTTCCCCACCTCCGCCCACGCTCTGGCTATTGCAAAAAACAAAACCACCGTTGGAATTTTCGAACATGTCCGAAACTCATTGGCTCGACGGTGTCAAACCTGCATTAATGTTGAGGGAAGAAACTTTGAACAATTACCGTAACTGCTATCCCCCCAACCACACACACAGGAACCAGGTGTCTTTGGGAAAAATAACATTTTTATTTTTTTATTTTTATTTTTACGAACCACTCCAGCACTTCATGGAATTACCTGCTGTAACGCCCAGGGAAGGATTTTTGACGAGTTATTGTGAACCATCTCGCATTGCTGACAAGGACTCGTCACAATATCACCGAACGTACAGTAACTGGACTATTAAATCGACACAAACCTCCAACACTGTAGTAAGAGATGGACAACAGATTCCGACAGCACCAGACTAATAATCCAGCTGCTGCACCTTCGTGCAGTGTTAAGTGATTCCCTTTGACCCAGTAGTAGTACTGTTATCGGCCTTTTCCTATTTCACAATGTTTTCTTATTTTAGTTTTGAACTGTGCAGAACTGATGTTCGCGTTTAATACTTCGCGTTATTAAAACCTCTATGGTATTATCAGTCTTACATTAACACCGACTAATGAGGTTTTCGAACAACTGTTGCTTCCTCTCCAGGACAAATTATTTGGCAATAGAGATATTTTCCTTTAGTTTGATTTTGATTCTTAACAGTTTGTTCTCTACCTTCAGTTCATTGTCTTCATTCACTACCTTCCTGTTCTGATTTGTTTTTGCAATATCAAGAGCGTGGGTGGAGATGGGGAGGCGGAGTTGGAATTTGGGTTCTTAATTCATGCGATAACCAAAGAATAAGACGTATTTGGCCAAATGTTTATATGAATTATATTCTTAGTTTGACCTAAAGAATTAGTCACCTAAGTTTGGACACGACCTTTTGTTACACCCTGTATAGTAATAAATCTTGAAATTAACCATGTTTCGTAAGGAAATAACGCCTCATCACAAATCTACACATACTGATTAAGCAAGTAATTTGCTGAATTAAAACCATGTCTGTGTCTGTACTATGGTTAGACTGTTCCCTCCACATAAAATCCCTCCCCTCCTTGTTGAGCCACGACATGAGTTGATTTTTTTTGGGGGGGGGGAAGGGGAGCAGGAAGAAGGGGCGTAACTAGGCTGCTTGCCCTCCCAGAAAATATTCCTAGCTACAGTCTGAAACCCGAGGATTGTGATAATATTCGAAATAAAAGAAGAAGGTTACGCCCACCTACAGGCTATTTACATATATCTTTAGATTAATCATGGTCATGATGAAAGTCAACAATTTGCAGACTGATAAAGTTCAACAAAGAATTGAGAATACATGAAACAATGCAAACTAACATGGCCAAGCTGAAAATTGGCAGTCTCCAGTCTGATTTCAAAAGTTATGGGTTTAATTTTCTGAAAAAAGCATTGGTAATTCGAGTTAAGAATGCAACAGAAATACGCTTTTGCTCAATTTTTTTATTTTGTAATGGATCGTTGTTTTAATTTATACCCATGGATATGTCTTGCAGATTTAAGAAGTAGCAGTGAAATGACCTTGATACCATTAGGCATGGTTGTCTGTTTTTCCCCAACCAATAGGCTCCCTCCCGACCCCCCACCGAATCCTTTATGTACGTGTGTACGTGTGAAATGCTGCATATGGCTACTCTATTTCGCCCTTTTTTAATTAATAAATAAATAAATCCTATATTACAACCCAAAGTCTCTCAGCAAACGACGTGGGATAGCTTTGACTTAGAGCGAACAAGAAATCTCCAGCTACGATTTCCTTTTTTGAAGGCCCATTTACTGACTAGTGCTCAATATAATGTGGGCCACTAATAGTAAGTCTCTTACTACTCTTGTTTATTCGATGGTCAGGAAGACAAAACTAGAAAGTGAATTTGTTGTTAACCCAGTTCTGTATTATTTAACGATTATGTGTTAACCAAACCAAGAGATAGGTGTTTTTTTGCGTTTGGCAAGGGGGCGGAATGATTTTTTCCTTGGAATTAAAGGATAAATGTTCAGTAATATGCAATGTTACTACACCCAACCAGTGACGGTTAGTTCTGCAACCGGGTAGGGTGTTGTGGATGGGGAGGGACCAGGAGTCTGTTACCCCAGTTATTTTTGTCATAAACTCGAAAATCGAAACCGAACCCAGGTAAATGTTATTTTACCGTTACGCATTAACCGACCCTAAACAAATTTTTCATATGTTGTGGACACCGGATCATTTCTTTGTTGAAATTTAAGGGTAAATGTTTATTTAAGGGAAATGATTACTACCCCACCTAAGCGAAGCCGAGTAGTTCTGATAGTGGATATGTAAACTTATTTCCGTTACCTTCTGTATTTAAAGGACGTGGCAATGGCAGTGCTCCAACCTAAGCAGTGAAGTTAACACTCGACCTTTGAAATCACATATGGGTTAGCTAACGTTGAGCTGCAATGGACGACAGAAAAGGCAAGATCCTCCCACGATTCCTTCTTTGCCTGTTGGCTTTTCTTTTGTATCATTGCTTTTGACTGTTTGTAGGTTGCCATGTTATCCTGTGGTTGAGTTAGCTCTGAAGTGCCACACACTGCTTATCTCTCGTTTGGTGGATGTCTGCAGCCTTCATAGCTATAAAAACATCTGTTTGCACTGAACTGTTGAATCTAGGTCTACAAAATATGTTATTTGAAAGTGGTAAGGATGGATGCAATCTAGTATTTGATATATTGTGTTAAATTGCATCTTTGTTAAATAAACAGAACATGTTTCGCAAGCATGCACCATGCCTTAACACCAAGACACCAATGCTTACCAAAGCTTGCAATTTGTCGGCTGCAGCGAGGTACTGGTGGAAACTAACTTATTTTTGCGAAGTGGAAATCACTTGGTCTTAAGAGAAGGAAATGTGAAAGTTTTTCTATGCACTTGCAACTGCTGAAACCTTCAAGACTGTTTTAACTGCAACAAAGTCAATGCACATCGCAGTGGTTGCGCAACTTGTCAGCTATAAAATTAATTTCTTTTCAGTTGAATTCCTATTTTCCAAAGCAGGACAGTAGATGCCCACTTCAAATCACCATGCTCTCATTTAAAATGCACATGTTTTCGGTTGCAAATAAGAGCGACAGTCCGCGTCGTCGTATGATTCGCAAGCCACATCATCTGAAAGTGACAAGAGAGATAATAGGTAGCCAACAATTTGTAAGAATTGTAAAGGCAAGGTAGCATCTTTAGATTCGTTAATTCAAAATATGCAACCCTGCATATTCAATTCTGTAAAATCGATGTGTACCAATTTTGCAGTTGTCACTCACATATGAAATGACTTGCAAATGACGAGTAAAATGAATTTACGAAGATAACTACAAAGAATATAAAAATTCAATACGTTAGGTAATTCTAGGCATATAATTTAGTTCTGCAGATGACAATAATGGCCGAGCAATAGAGGTTATAATGCGTCAATTTATTTTTCGTATTCTCTCTCATTTTTTACCTACACAGCAATCCCTGAATATGAAGCAAGCAAACACCAAAGAAAGTGTACTGATCAAACAAACGAATGTGTTGTTTCAAGAGTTGTGAAATTTGCAGTAATTGCGTATTTTTTTAACGAGTTGATATTATTTTCTAAAAGAACTTACACTATGGTATATTATGGCATATATCTTTGTGTTGTTCGTGTACTGCTCGCGGCCACAAGCATTATAGACTGGGCTCCTCTATTGCCGCTATTCAAAATGGGTGTAGCCACCCAATAGAAAATCCAACTATCTTCGGAAAGATTTGAAATACGAATTACGTGTTTGAACTCGTACACTTCACGCAACAAAGCGCCTTTGTCTTTGAATGTCAATCAAATGAGGAAAATAACTGTGAACGTTATCCAGTTCCAGACAGACAAACACACAGACAAACAATATCCAAATTCAATCGCGTATTCGACCGTGATCGCTTGGCTCCCTCGGCTAATTTTTATTTTTATTTTGCGTTTCCTTTACTATAAACTCTTCTTGCTCCTCCATTTGTCCTTTTGTCTCTCCGTGGAAAGGAAGAGAACTGCCACTAACATGGATATGATAGTATGAATTCATAAACAGAACCTAACCATAAGTCTAACCTTCAAACTTTAGAGGGAATACACACTGATTTTGGCGGTAAGGGTGTGGACGCAAAATTTCGCTATTAAGAAGCTTACAGGTATTAAAACGTCACAACCTCGTATCTACGCTTACGGTAATTGGATGGAATATGTGAAAGCAAACTTGTACCAGGTTTCCTGGTGTTTGAAAGATCTTTAACAATGCCTTCCGTTATTTCCTTTGAGCGTTTACAGTTGTGTTTGATGTTTCAGATTTTCTTGATAATAATACTGTATTTTGTCTGTAGAAAAACGAACCTAATAAACATTCATAATAAACAATTGTAAGTTTATTATGGTTTTTACAAATATACCTTAACCTTTTCGCATTGCTGTGGTTAATGATGATATGGGTGCGAGATTTTTTAGACTATTTTTAGTCACACATCCAAGCGTATATGGTTACGGTCATGAAAGAAGTTGTAAAATTTTGAAGACTGATTTTACAAACTTAAGGTTTCAAGGCGGTTTCTTCCTAATCACCCTAATGTTGCCCGCAGACAACTCAGCAGTGAGTCACACAAACAATTGTTTCTGCTAACTAGTATCGGCCGACAGTGCGGTTGAGATGAGGAGTCTGCTTATTGCCGATATCCCTCGTGCTCCATTCTTCCCTACTGACCTTTAGTGTGGTCTGGATAGTGTTTCCCAGGCCGTGGGTTGAGCTAAGCATTCATGTTATTAAACCCGGGGATCGTGCCGTTATTCGGTATTAAAAAAAACATAATGGAAACGGGAAAGGGACCATCTACATACAGGGTATTTGCGTCCCTCTTTAGATCACTTATAGTCATGATGAAAGCTAACAGTTTGCAGATAGATCAGGTTCAACAACGAATGGCGAATACATAAAACAATGTAAACTGACAAGGCTGAGAAGAAAAGTTTGAGTGTCCAGTCTTGGATTTAATAATCTATGGGTTGAATTTCTTAGTGAAGACTTGCAGGTCATACGAGTACAAAAGCAAAAGAAATATGTTTTCACTCTATTTTTTTTATTGGCAATGGATCATCGTTCTAATTTATACCCATGGACGTGTCTTTCAGATATAAGAACTTAGCAGTGAAATGACCTTGATATTATTAGGCATGGTGGTCTGTTTCTTCTAACCAATGGTCCCCTCCTCCCCTCAACCTGTATGTGCATGGGTATATATGAAATGTTCCATATGGATATTCTATTTCGCTTTTGTTTTAACTAATAAATAAGTAAATCTTCCTATATTACAAGCCGAAGTCTCGCAGCAAACGGCGTGGGATAGCTTCGACGTAGAGCGGGCAAGATCACTCCAGCTATGCTTTCCCTTTTGAAGGTCCATTTACTGACTAGTGCTCAACGCTAAGTGGGCCGCGAGCAGTAAAGCCTTCACAGGACAAAAGAAAATTTCGTGTAAAGTGTTGCTTTACAACATGACGATGAAGTCAAAATTGTTGCACAGTAGTAGATAGTGGGGCGTTTATTGACCGATTTTGATGTCTTTACTGTAAACCATTCTGTGACGCCATGAAGCCGCGATTAGGCAGTCTTGTTAGGGCATTAGTATCTTATCTCTGTTGTTTATTCGACGGCCAGATAAATAAGCTAATTTCGTCATTAACCCAGCTATCTACTATTTTACGATGACGCATTAACCAAACCCGAAAGATATTTTTCGTTTACGGTAGAAACCGTATCATATCTTTGTTGAAATTTAAGGGTAAATGTTTACTAATATGCAGTTACTCCACCTGAGCGAAGCCGAGTAGTCATGTTAGTCGGTGTGTAACCTATTTTCGTTACCTCCTGTTTTAAATGCCACGAAAATGGCATTGCTTCGGCCTAAGCAGTGAAGTGAACACTCGACCTTTGAAATCAGAGATGGGTTCGTTAATGCTGAGCTACAGCAGATGAGAGAAAAGGCAAGATTCTCCCACGATTGCCTCTTTACCTGTCGGCTTTTCTTTCCTATCATTGCATTCCTATTTGTAACTTGCCGTGTTATCCTGAAGGTTAGTTGGCACTGAGTGTCAAACCACATGCTGCTTATCTCTCGTTTGGTAGATGTCTACAACGTTCATAGCTATAAAAACATCTGTGTGTATTGAACTGTCAGATCTAGGTTTACAAAGTATGTTATTTGAAAGTGCTAATGGTTGACACAGTCTAGTAGTTAACACGTTATGTGAAATCCCACGTGTGTTAAATAAACTGAACAATGCAACATACCTTTATGCCAAGACGGCACTGCTTATCAAAGCTTGCAATTCTGGGCTATTGCGAGCTGCAGGTAGAAACCAACTAGTTTTGGGAAGTGGAACTCACTTGGTCTTAAGAGTTGGAAACGTACAACTACTCTACGACCTCGCAACTGCTGAAAACTTGAAAAATGTTCTAACTGCAGTAAATCCAATG
The DNA here is from genome assembly GCA_023313725.1 of Lithobius niger. Classification (NCBI taxonomy): domain Eukaryota; kingdom Metazoa; phylum Arthropoda; class Chilopoda; order Lithobiomorpha; family Lithobiidae; genus Lithobius; species Lithobius niger. The sequence continues at coordinate 500 of JAHWFP010251910.1, read as the reverse complement.
CACATATGCAGTGGTTGACACAACTTGTCAGCTGTAAAATTAGTTTCTTTCCAGTTGGATTCCTATTTTCCAAAGTAGGACAATATATGGTCACCTCAAAGGCACCATGCTCTCATTTAAAATGCATATGTTTTTTGTTGCTAATAAAAGAGGTAGTTCGTGCCGTCGTATGATTCGCAAGTCACGTTATCTGTAAGTGACACAGACAAAATAGGTAGCCATCGATTTTAAGAATTGTAATGCCAAGGTAGCATCTTTAGATTCGTTAATTCAAAAGATTCAGCCTTGCCTATACAATTCTGTAATATCGAGGGCTACTAATTTTGCAGTTGTCACTCACACATGAAATGACTTACAAATAACGAGTAACACGAATTTATGAAGGTAACTGCAAAGAATATGAAAATTCTATATATTTGATGGTAAGTCTAGGCATATAATTTAGTTATGAAGATCCAATTACTCGGCCTAGGGACAGTTGCTATAATGCATTAGTTTAT
>JAHWFP010251908.1:0-11164 GCA_023313725.1 Lithobius niger | reverse complement strand
ACAGACCCGGCTTAGGGAGTAGGGAACTCTGATGCCTGAGCATGCTAATTATTTACTATATCTCCAATAATGGTTAAGGCTGCCACCAGGTGGGTTTAATAGCGAATCCTGGTTCTAGGGCAGTTAATTGACTAACGCTACAAACCTGCTATTAATCAACAAATAATAAAAACGTTGGTATTTACTCTTGGTTTAATGACAACTTATTATTTACAGTTTACATTACGTGAATGTTCAAAAATAGTTTACATAAACTTCGGACCTATAAGTTTGAGTGAACTTCAAAAAACAGTAGGCTTTACATAAAAGCAGTTGAGTTTCAATAAAAAATCATAATATTAAACTCCCAAGATTTACATGAAATCGGCACTAATTTACTTTACAGTGAAAGCAATAGAATTTTGAGTAGAATCAAAGTTTGTTTGTTCTACTAGAACTTTACATAAAAAGCAAGTATCCTGCAATACTTTTTAGTAATCCAACACCCCACTACCTGCAAGTTAACAGAGCCATGTCACTGAAGGCGCAACTGCGTCATTGTTACTTACGTAGTTGGTGAAAACTAACTGTTGCCGTTTACAACGAGTTAGAGAAAAAAAAAAGTTTTAAAACATTTAAAGCTGGGTTTTTAGTAAGAGTCCCGTGTTACTCCTTTAAATTTTAGTTTTTCTTAATCGCTGACCCTTCCCCTTACATTTTCTACAATTTGAAAGATTTTGGTCGCATTGCGATTTATCCTCAACATGCCAAAATATGCTTTTAGTTGCTTACAGTTAACAGACTACATGTCTGCTAGTGAGGCCGCCTTTTTTTTTTATCAACAATTAATCTTTTAACAATCTGATGTCTACAATTGGATGAGCTACTGTTTGAATTTGAATTTGAATTTTATTGAGCTTAACAGGTCTACAATACCACTCGCTCATTCAAAGTATGCTAGGAGGTTAGACTTAAAATGCCGATGGACTAACTCCCAACATATCGCGATGATCGACCTGTCAATTTAAAAATTAAAATCTAAAATTTTGAATAAAGTCCAAAAGATTCAAGTTAAAGTTTAAACTAGCCTACGAAGTCCATAGTTTTTGCTACTACTACCTTTCTGCCCGGCAAGACAGTGGAGCGGCATCCCGATTCCCTGAACCGGCGTAGTGACTGGTGGCGATCGTCAGGTGAGCTTGGCTATCGTATGCTAGCACGGTTTTGTTATATACCTGCGTGTAGGTCTTGCTGACGTAGGCACGCGGACCCCAGAGGATGCGATTTTAGTATTGCGAGTGTTGTGATGTCATAGTGACGCGAGCAACAGACAGTCGGCTGGAGGTTGGGCTTGTTGCTATGCAACGTGATTGACAGCTTACCGGAAGAGTTTGCGAGCAAGAGACGAAGTCTACTGTGAATGGCTGAGAGCCTAAATTTTCGGAAATGCTGCATCCTGATAGGCGAAGGGCCGTTCGGCAGGTAGCGCAGCGCAAATGCATTGGCGGTAGTGAACAAGAATTCCCATGCAAAGTTCGAAACGGAAGGGACAAAGGCGTTTTGAAGCCTAACGGATTTTTCTTGGTTAGAAGTGATCGTTATTTACAAATGCGGTTAACAGAAGGAGATGTCACCATTATTGCCGTGGGATGCCAGCAGGGATTGTTGTAGAATACATTATTTAAAAAAAAAATAAAAATAAACGTACAAGAATTACATCGTTTGCCGGGAGGTAGATCGCGTGTTGCAAAATTGAGCGTTAAATGCCGATTTTATTTTTATGCAAGAATCAACTATTAGTTATGGTAAATAAAGTTTAATTATAAGTTTCCCCCACATTAATACTTTGAAGCAGTTAAGCTAAGTGGTCGAGATCTTTATAGCTAAGAATTGTAACCAGGCCTAAGCCACAACAAATTAAAATAAACATCGTAAGCACGCAGCAGAAATGTTTCAAGACATGAATAAATAAAGCATAATATGTTGATGCTTTATGTGCCACCTAACACACAACTAATCTGTGGCTTTATGCCAAATAGAAATCAAGGCAATATACAATTTTTACATGTGTTGTAATTACAAACTTGCAGAAACTGGGCGATCGGCAAAGCGCTAGCGCTGGCGCTCGTTTTTAGCGAAAACGTTTTCATGAATAAAATTTTAATGGGAAGCATAAAAATTTTTCTGTTAGGGAAGTTAGGGAATTAATAGATCTATTAAATGGTCAAAACCCTGATCGAATTGATCCAGTTTTGGAGAAGATACACCAATTTTAAGTTTGAAGTAGGCATATAGGCCTATTTAGCGGATTGAAGAAAAAAAAAGTTACGAAAACCCCAAGTTTTTGATGGTTGGTTCTGGGTCTCCTAACCAATAGGTTTTTTTTTTGTTTTTTTTTTTTGGAAACTGGCTTCCTTTACAAACTTGCTAGAAGTAAAGGAAAGACAAAATTGAAAATTTAAGCCCATTTTCAGCGAAAATGGTCTTGGTGTCAAGGTAGCTAGGCCAGGCTTTAGTATTTGTTAGATTTCGGTCATGTGTCTGTTTTGGTATATTTTTGCTATGCTTTAATTCCTATTTTACCTAATTGTGGGAAACACACATGACGATAATCTGATACAGATCATTCTCAATGGGGTTTCTCTGCAGCTTGAAAAAGTAAGGAGTAGGAAAAATTCAAGGCTTACCTTCCTAAGCTGAGATTGTCCAAGTGTCAGTCTTATAGATGGCTGCAGAAGTCTTAGTTTTACTAATGAATTCCAGGTTCTTTTGACCGGCCGCAGAACGGACTTTAACCAAATTCTTCCTAACCGAGATGGCCTTCCGTTCCTCTCCCGACTTTCGTCGTTTTAAAACATATTGAAGATTTGTCATCGGTTCGCTCATTTCCATGACAGAAGAAACGTCTTCGTCACTTTCTGTTTCTCCTATGACCTCCATGGTTTATAGTAACCGAATGATCCGTATGTTAATGTCCTGTCAGTTAATGCAATCACTCCATACAAAATGCGTATGTACACTATGTAACTTCAAGAAGAGCGGCTTCCGTGCAATACGCATGCGCAGCTGCTCGTTCATTCATTCATTAATCGTAATGACGCCAGAAACCGCATCTAGTATACAGCGGCCTTTTGTGGTTGAAACTCGGAATTTCGGCGTCGTATTTGGAGGACAAAAAAGACTTACCAAACCTACGTTGCTTGCAAACTGAGAAGGGTTAATTCAGTAAGTACAGCCAAAAGGTGTGTAACTTAGCACGAATAAATAAAAGAGTAACCGAGTATTACAAAAATGAAATATTTAAAATAATACACTGAATTTCCTTTTTAACTTATTCATTTCTGCTGAGAGGCCACTAGGGCGAGAGGCCAGTCGGGAATTCCCGACCCCCCGACCTTGCCAGTGCGCCTCTGGGATGGCCCATGGAGATTCATGAGGGGTTGCCCTGCCAATAACTCATGTTCGATTGCAATTGACTCTAACCCCCTCAAGTGTCTGTTATTCACACGTTTCTTGCTGCCTGACGAAGATAGGAGGACTGAAAATATTTATTTTCGGGTAATGCCTATCGAAAATTCGCAATACTGATGTGATTAGTATTGACATTTTTTGAGTTTGTGCGTCATTTGTTTACTCATATTTCTATCACTCAAAGTAGAATGGTAAAATTCTTTGCCGAAACTTGACTCACACTGGAAATTCTCCTTCATGTCTTCCTTTCAGGGTCTTCAGGGTCTTCAGGGTCTTGGAGTGTGTTTCTGGGGCAGGCAGCTCGTAATCAGGGCACTTGTTACTTGGTCCCATCGCCATCGGTGACGAGATCTACTGCAATGCTATAAATTGCAGTTAATGCCTAATCAAAAATATAAATTACCTGTACCTGCCCTGCCTCCCGTCTTGAGTTACCGTACTAACAATCGAGAGGTATGAAAAATGTGACAAGGTCTCAAGCCAACGCTTATACGGGAGGAGTGCGCCGCGCATGCGCACATCAAGGCTACCGGGGTGGCAGGCATAGGCCTATAAGGTCTTCTTCTCTAGGGGAGATTGCATTACAAGAAGGAATGCTATAAATTGCAGGTGCTGGATATTTTCAGTTGGGCAATAGAAACCAAAATCGACCAGGTGCCCCTAGTATTTTGATGTTTTTGAATTTGAGCGTTTGTTGTGTGACTTCTGAATTGTTTTATTTAATTTTTGCGTGTATGTTGTAAAACTATGCATGTTCTGACAAATAAGCCTGTAGCTGCTATTTTGATGATGTCATCTAAAGTAGCACACTAGGTATGTGTGCATCCTTTTTCTTCAAAAATTTATTATGTTGGCCAAAAGCATGAATTACTGAAGAACTAGTCAAAGTTTGCTTGTATTGAAACGAGCTTATGTGACATACATGATAAAAAGGTTCCGCTGTACATAGTGCTGTACCCTACTTTTGTATTCTTGTAAAGAAGGCAGAGTTCTTAACCCGATTTGAGAGGAGACCTTAACTCAAAAGATCAAAAACCTGAGGGTAAAATTTCGTTTACGGCAACGAACAATTTCTTTTTCTCGGCGCTGCGGTGCCGTAAAAACACCAACATCAAACACCTGTAACTCCGTGAAAAATGGACCGAATCGTCTCATCTATAGAGCTCTTAATAGCCACGAACTTTATCTGTATTCCTACGGAAACAGATCATCAAATTTCCATTCTACAGTATTTTGAAAAACACACGAAACGAGGCCGTAACTCACGTTGCGCATGAGGCGCCATTTTTCAAACTTGTAAAAATGTATTTACTTTCTATTTTTTTTTCACGTAGGCATAAAGCCAAAGACCTTAGTTTAGTGTTTGATAAGAGGGGCTTCCTCTACGCAGGTATTTAACCTCAGTTTTATGTACAGACGCACTTTGTTTTGATATTTCTTAAGTTTATTTACGGTGACGATCATGAATGTATTTGAGAAACGTCCGACATCTAAACCCAATTTTGCGGCTGCAAATAATGTCAAACTATTTAAAATTTGTTATAGCATCTATTTAAACTCAGAGCTGCAATTAACGTTTCCCACCTGGTGGCAGCGAATACCCCCCCTTTAAAGTTGTCTAGTTAGCCTACAGTTAGGACAAATGACTCTGTTACCCATGCTGGGCCAGTAGTACATGTGTGCTGTTTCCGCAAAAGTAAAAACCGCCACCCGAACTAGAAGTTTAAAGGTCAAAACCATCTTGATGTCGACGAGGCTACAAGCACCGTGAGAATCGTAGCTTCGGCCGCTACATTCTTGGTGAGAATGGCGAATTGGCTTTTCTTCATTAAGAAAGAAAGGTGGAGATGTTTGAAAGTAATACCTATGATCTTCTTGTTGAATAAAAACAATTGTAATTTTCTTAATTTCTATTGTTTACAGATAAATATGGGTTAAACTTGTATCCGTATTTGAGGACACTAGATTCAAAAGTGTACATCAAACTGATGATGCAGGTATGAACATTTTTATAGGAGCTATATTTTTAAAAGTAGTGCTATCAAAGTTTTGCAAGTTTCAATTAAACTGTTTAATCAGTCATTGCATAACTTTGGCTTTTGTTGCCACGAAAATAACCATTACCTTTTATTTCTATAGCAGTTTCCCCCCTTTGGAGCTCTATTATTCGCAGCTTGAAAGTTGACTTCCCTGTTGGTCTCGTGAACCAAGACATGACAGGAACTGGGATCGTCTATATAAGCGGAACGCAGCCAGCCCCAGCATCTTTCTTCCTAGGGCAGTTGTACCGCACGGTTGCTCCTGGAGCTCTATCACTGATCCTCATGTACTCACCGATCCTCGTTGCTAGCTGTAGACTTGTACTTCGGGTTGTGGGGGGGACTCGGTTTCTTCACCTGATCCTCCTACCGATGAGGCTGCCCCGCATTTCACGATGTGCACACCGTCCATTCCTCCTGTCATCACCGATCCTCCGGTCACCGTTGGCCCTCCTGTTACCGATCCTCCTGCTGCCTTGTTCCCAGAAGCCGCATCCTATTTCCTTATGGCGATCCCAATCAAGAACGATCCATCTTCCACTGCAGCCGCTTTCCTTCATCTTTCCGAGCTTCTCCGGGAGTTTCCTCACTGCGGAACGTTCCGCCGGTTTGGTCCTCATCAACGATCCCGTCGTCCGAACCTGCCTTCGCCTCTGACTTCTGTTCCCCTGGGGGAATCGCCCAGCCCAGGTACTACGTTCTCCCCGCCAGCGGGTCTTCATTTACTAGTCCCCTTTCCAAGATTTCGACGACCCTTGTGCGATCCGTCTTCCAACCCTGTGATGTGTTGTTTTCCTAGACCGCCCAAGCCACCATCACCGTTCCCCGTTGTTACGAATACAGTTCTTTCGCCATCACCGAACCTTCTTTGCGCCTTGAACCTTGATCCCCCGCTTCCCCCGACTACGACTACCTGTCACCAGGCTTTCTACCTCTTACTCCACGTTCTCCTCTACGAGTTGTTAGGACGTCTCTACAGCCCATTCCTGGCATCACTCCACTCCGTCAACGTGATGCCCCGATCCTGCCTGCCTTGTCCGAACCTTTGGCCGATCCCTCTCGGGCCGCTACCTACCGATCTTGCACTTTTGACTTGTCTCCGCTTCCCCAGTCCTAATTTCACCACAACGACTCAACCGTTCGCCGCGGACACGTTCCCCCCACATTCTATGCTGCATCTTTGTTCCGCGACAATAACACCACCACTCACCGCTTTGAATATTCACTAACTTCACATTCTACCCCGGTTGTTGATCCTGCAGCTGCCTTTCGGCTCGCTGTTTCCTCCCGTTCCGGACCTTTCTTCATCTAGTTGTTCTCAGCTCTTCTATGAGAATCGTTACGCCTCTACTTTCCGAATTCGCCGTCAGAGGTCTGCCCTTTCCAGTCAGTCTTGTTACCTCAACGTCGTCGATCCGCTGCTAGCCATGCCACTTCCCCGGAGATTGTATGTGTTGCTTCCTTTTCTCGCCACCAGCTGTCGCTCGTCTACCTGCCGCGGTGCGCGAAAATTCAAACTTCTAACGGTTTCCTGTTATCCTTCTCGCCCGACGTTGTGTCATACCTGCTGCTGCATCATGTCTCCGACTCTTCGTCATCCGAAGACCCTTTCCACCCAGGAAAGACACCGAATGTTCCCACTCCAAAAACTTGTGTTTGTTTAGGCTTTTCAACAGGGACAAGAGAACATTATGACCCGCATCCCTGTTGCCAACATCATCAGCAATGCAATGGAACCGATGTTTTGTGCGCTATTTGTGTCACTATTTCTCCTCCACGCTGGAAAGAAATCCGTCACCGGCAACAAAGTGCCCGCCTTCATGCGGATCGACTACGACTCAAAAAGGAACTTTCTGTCAAGTCTGCTACGTCTAGTAAAACAACAACAACGTCAGGATCTAGTTCATCCAAGGCCTCTACTGTTCCTCCAACTCCCATCAAGGTTCGTTCCAGCGCCCCCGTGTCACGAGACTGTCCTGCGATCCCGAGGCCGTCCGGCTTTCGACCACCTACACGACCATCACGTTCCAAGCAGGGACCGCTCGTTAAGAAAGGAATCAAGATTAAAAACGTCAGGTTTCCCGTAGCTCCCCCAAGGTTTCCGTCCGTCCCGTCGTCTTCAGTCCCTGATCCGCTTCAATCCTTTACCGTCACTACGTCCCCGCTCTCGCAGCAGGTATCCTCAACAGCCGACTCTCCTCTTCGTCCTGTTTCCTCGACTATCCCTAAAGTTGCGACGCCACCAGCTACGGAGCTGGACGCATTCCTTCTGCCTCGACGCTATTCGGACTGCCTTAACTCGGGGTCTCCAGCTTTCGGTTAGGGAGTAGGAGAATGTTGACGCCAACATTCGTTTCATCCTCACCTGCGCCAAGGGATTCTCATCGGAACTACTTTTCACTACGTACAGAAAACGCCACTGCAGTCCAGGACCACAACCTAACCCTTCAATCGGAAGTTGTCTCTTTCCAACGACTTGGATATTTTACAAGATCATTACCGAACCTTACAGATGACCTACCGTCACCTAAAGCATAAGCTACCATAGCTATCGCCTCTTCCAACCTCACCCCCATGGTGGGGTTACTATTGCAGTCGTTTCCCGCACCAGGTGGCTTCATGGTGCTCCCGCATCGCTGCGTTTGTGACCCCTCACGTTCCTCGCTCTCAATCAGCATCTCCGTCTCTGTCCTTGGTTCAGGAACTCTACACGGCAGCCCCTTCTGCGTTGCCTTCTCCTTTCGACGATCCGTCGGCCACGGCGACCCTCCATTTCACGCCTCCACTTCTGACTACTCCGCCTGTCACACCCGCTTTACCCACCAATCCGGTTGCACTGCCTTTGATCCCCACGGAACAACCCCCCTTCGTCATCTCCAGCTCCCTCTACGGCCGCAGTTAACCAGGTTGCTCCATCCGATCCTTGTCCTCTCGAAGCCGCATGGAAGATGGCAGCCTCTTCTCCTGCATGCCAAACCTTGTTGTTGTACTCGGTTTGGCAATTCAACGATGCGCGATCATTTTATTGTGTCTTCACAGTCATCGTACGCCACTCGGATCACTCCACCCGCAGCCTACCATGCCCCTCGTGCCGGGGGAACACTAAAGGGGTCGCCCTTGGTTTCCGACTCCTACCTTAGCAACCACTTCATTCTCTTCGATTCCCTCTTCATAAAGCCTCTCCGTACCGCGAGAAGATCCGTTCCCGATTTTACGTCTTCGGTCCAGGATTGGGACCATTACTTCTCGCACGGTTCCCTTCTTTCTTCCCTTCAGAACTCTGAACCGTGTAACTCCCGGAACCTCATCCCAACTTTTGAAGATTAACTGCTTTCATTCGGACTGATCACTTTTCGCTACCGACCTTCCTTCATCTTACGCCCAAATGACTCATCTTTGAGTGATTGGTTCCCCTGCTTCTTTACGACAGCAACCTCTACACCGGCACAGTGCGGTAACCGATTGTCCCTCGGACTCGTCTCCTCATCTCAAGCCTTTTCGTTCCTCGTGCGATGGTAGTGCTTTGATACCTCAGGGGGTAATCACAATCTGCTTTTTACCCTTTGTGTGGCGTTCCCCGTTCTTTGTGTAGTGCGTCAGTTCGTTCAACGAACGTCACGATCCTCCCTTCGGCAGTGGTATGCCATTCCCCACACACCTTTACTTGTGCTGGTCTCTTCAACATCCACCCCGGGACATCAACGACTTTTGTGCTTCGTCTTCCTGACAATCCACTGACCGTTCATCATCGGCTCCTAACTACTCCAGCTCCGAACACCGTTGTGCTGTCTCGTTCTCCAGATCCCGAAGCTACAAGATTCAATTATCCCGATGTGTTCCAAGATGCCTCGTGCCTCAGTGTGTCTATCCTGCCAGTTCTTCGTGCACCGTTTCACTATGATTACCGTTCCGCCTTGTGCATCACCAGGATCGTTCCTCACATTCCCCCTCAGCAAGTCCGGCCATCCAGTCACGTTCCTCCAAGTTACGATCTGCTGCTTCACTTCCCACCCAAGGTAGGTTGGCACTAGTTCCTTGCTTGCATCCTTACCTTCCCCTGGTGTTGAACCGTTTGTTTTTACCCTGGCTTGTACTGTTCCTGTTTGCCAGTCCATGGGACTGAGGATCCCGGGTCCAGGTGAGAGAAATATTCGTTGGTTCCACCCAGACACTGTCCGTGGGGCCGTCGGCTCATAACGTGGGTACTCCGAACCTAGCCCGCCGCCATCTGTGACGAGGTTTGCTCTAGAAATAAAAGGTAATGAAAATTTTCGTGGCAATAAAAGCACTAAAATACCAGGAGTACCTGGTTGATTTTAGTTTTTGTTTGCTCTTACAAAAATATACATTTCCTTTTACCCACCCAAGCCTCCCCACGGATGACTAGGTTCATGTGGATTGGAAGAAAGATGCTGGGGATCGCTGCGTTTCGCTTATATAGACGGTCCCAGTTCCTGTCATGCGCAGGAGGTTACGAGACCAACAGGGAAGCCAACTTTCAAGCTAGGGATAAGAGAGCTCCAAAGGGGGAAAACTGCTATAGAAATAAAAGGTAATGTATATTTTTGTACGGGCAAACAAAAACTAAAATCAACCAGGTGCTCCTGGTATTTTAGTGTTTTTCTTGTAAATTCTCCATGAAAATTTACATATTCTCCATGATTTCGTACTCCTACTTGTACTACGAACGGGTTATCCTACCTAACTGCTGGTGAGTTTTTAACCTTTCCATGTTATCCTAATTGTTATGCCGTTATGCAAAGTTTTACGTTATTTCCGCTATCCTCATCTTTACCTGGCTGCCACTGTTTTGCTTCCATTTTCCTTCTTAAAATCAATGCGTACGCCAGTAGACTGCTGGTTTGGTTGCATGGTTAACCCTTTAACTGCTACTATCGAGTATACGTACGCAGCAGTTTCTTACGTGCTGTGCTTCAATCAAATATACTCGTTTTCATTTTTCTAACTGCTTGTTCTGCACTCGAGTTAACCACGAAAAAAAAAAAACTTCGTTCGTGTGCTGCCATGTGCCGGCAGCCGATTGGAACATTAATTTTACTTCCTGGTCACCAGATGGCAGGGTACACCAATAAACTATCAGGCAGCTGTTGTAGCGCGCTTTCCTGCACTGTTAGCAAAGTAATAAAGCCGGGCCGTTACGTCGTAGTAGGCTGCCTACACCACAATTTGTTGAGTTGTTTACAGTAGGAGCCGATCGTTTCACAACCGAACATTTCATAGACCCTCATTTCACAGACGTTCATTTCACAAATACGATCATTTCACAAACATGATCATTTCACATCATTTCATAGACTTGACCATTTCACAGACGCGATCATTTCATAGACATTTAAAAAAAAATTTATTTGTAATTTCCCCTTTTTTTTTTAACTTTGTTTAAGACTAAAAGAACTTTTCATGGTATTTATGAATCTTCGGGAGTTACGGACCGGTCTTTGTTTCAAATATTGAGGGGAATGGGGGGAGGAGGGAGAAAACTAAAGAAAAGCATGGATATTTCACGACTTTTTAGGAAGAAAAGGGGTGGTTACGGCTTTTGCTGCAGTCTATAAAGCAGTACCGTTCATTTTCAGGAGGCTAGAGCCTTAATATATGTTGTTGATTTAAAAAAGTTTTTGTTAGAGGCCTTTTGCGCTACTGTAACGGCGGAC
>JAHWFP010251906.1:67654-83730 GCA_023313725.1 Lithobius niger | reverse complement strand
TCGTGTCCGGTGATTGCCAATGTCGAATTAGTTCGGACTAATGGTAGTGTTCTGTGGGCAAAAGATTAGTAATAAAGTGTAAAAAGGATAAATAAACTAGCTTAGTGAATGCTATAACGCATTTAAGTTAATTTGGATTTATAACTTTGAAGTTAAAAGACAGGTAACGATCGTGGTGGAAATTTTTCATAGAAGTTGCTGCAGTTCAACATAATAAAAAATATCACACTTTAAATGTTGTCTGTATCTACATGTATGTGAGATTAGGTACCATAAATGGAATCCCCTCCTAAACTACAACTAAACTAGTGTCTTTGGGCTTTTTACCCTAAAAAGAAAGCAATAAAAATCGAAATACAAGATACAAGTTTACAATAATGGCGGCCATGATGAAGGAGCGCTGCGTTGGTTTTGGAGTGGTTTTCAAATGGCGATATTGAAAGTTCTGTATGGAAATATTGAGATTGGGCTTCCCGAAGACTTAGATATTGTGTCTGGCTATTAAATGGTTCAAAGATGGGCCGTTTCTGTCCATTATTAAAAATTCGGCGAAGGGTTTAAGACCGAGGTCTTTTTGCGTTTTGGGTGCGCTCAAGAAACAAAAATTGTTCGTTGGAAAAACGAAGTTTTTTCGGCGGCCTGTCATTACAGAGGCCATTAGGAATATCCCACCCTTCCCTCCCTGGCCAGTCCGCCACTGGAAAAAACAGGACACCATTCGCTTTGCTCACTCGTTCAATAGGAAACAACACCACAAATACGCGTAATAAAATGCTGTAATATATCGCACCCGAAAAGCAGCGAGGATAGCGTAATAATTAACAGCAAAAGTCTATGTGCGCATCGCATTCAATGTACCGTCCAGATTCAAGCATAAAAATTCGGTGTACCATGCAGATTACCGCAAAGGTAAGTGACGACTCACTTTGTATTGTTCTGCACGATAAGAGAGGAGCCACCTCGATTCTGCGCATAGTCTCTAACCGACCGCAATGTTGAAGAGCCGACTTGCTGAAATGCGCAGCATTTGCCAGCGGCAATTTTTCGTTTGAGCGCATACCTTTACACTGACGGAGGGCTGACGTCATCCACTGATCGTGTACTATCGGACGACGGTTTTTCGCTCAGACACCTCGTTAGAGGTTAGTACACTAAAAATTTAACTAAATTCTATAGAGCATAATACCTTTTGTCCTTGTGCACTACAACTCTCCCACCCACATACTTGAATTTCGTCGAATCAGAATTGAACAAATGTATCTGGTTTTTGAGTAGATGTCGCTTAACCGATTAGGCGTCACCCGTTTTTTGAGCACAACCGCATTAATTCGACGTGTGACACGTCGAATTAAAAACAAAACAAAACTAGCGTGGTTTCTATAGAACAAATGTGATTTCTTTATAATATTTTGGCTTGACAATTGATCAAAAAAATGAAAATTAAGGTAATAAAGGGATGAGAGTAAATTATTTTACTATAACAAACTGAAAATAAATATTCAAAATAACTAATTCAAACGTAATCAAAAGATTTTTATTTTTAAATTCTTGCTTGTTTTAGGGTGCAAGCCTCCACTTACGACGCAAGACGCAAACACAGTGAAGTATCTCTGAACTTTTTTTATTTCAGTTTTCGGTTATCAGATCATTAAAGAAAAAACTAATAATCGGCTAACAAAACATCTGGAAGTTGCAAAACGAGCACTTGTCCGACCAAGCACGTCTCTTTTTACGGCGTTATGAACTGGAGTGCATTGCCATTCGTTAACAAGATGCACTACACTGCATTAGTAATTCCACGTGTTGTATGGCAGAATAAAGAAAAATGTGTAATTGATATATGCAGGTGGAACGGCAGACATACCAACAGGACACTACTAAAAAATCTGAATGCGTGGTGTACTGAATTTTATAATTATCTTTCTTTGTTGCCAAAACATCTTAACCTGATAATTTAGCATTACATTCCTCGAATGTGATGTTCCCCTGGAGGTTTCTTCCGGTGCGCAGGCGCCTGCTTGCATATCCCTACTGCGTATGTGCATGGCAGTACTCCCTTATAAAAGCGAGAGCGCGGACGCTTTCGGCATTCATTTTTCCTCCAGTGGTGTCTCCACGCCACCTCGCGCCGCAGTTCCCCTATCTTTTGCATGGAAAAATTGGATTCCACCTGATGATGGCCGCCGCTCCCGATGAAACTCCCACTTCGCTCGCCGCTCCCTTCGTCCGCAAGTTTACTGCTTTCACCCTCGGCGATCGCTGGATCTCCTCCCTCGACCTCGCCGCCGTTGGCCCGATCCCTGCTGAAGCACCACTTTCAAGCGTCAATGTGTTCACGGACTCTCCCTTGCAGCCCGTCCAGCGCACCCCGCCGACCGAGCCGTTGGACCTAACGGCTCTACAAAAGGACTTTCAACGGGCGAAAGTCATCTACCGTGAAGCCAAGAAATCCCTTCAACAAGCAACGGATGCTTATCGCTCGCCTGCCTGTAATTCTCCCTTGGATTTATCTTCCAACTCATCCCGAATAGGTAGAAGTGTCTCCCGTAGCGAAGTCCGGAACATCATCCAAGAAATGGTCCGTGTGATGAAAGACAATCCCATGCTGCCTCCCTCTTGCACGTCCTCCGCTCGACACGCTCGTACACAAGCCTGGATAACCTCTGCCTCCAGCCGTGACTCCCGCAAACGGGACTCGACGTCTCCCTCTGGCGCCTTCAAGAAACTCAGGCTGTCTTCTCCCTCTCGCCCGCAAGCTTCCTCTGCTGCCGTCCCCACGGCTACCGCTGATGCTTTGCCGCCGGCCACTCCATTTTCGTCCGGCAAAAGGATCCACTTCCCGGACGACGCCGCCGACGACCTGACTTTTCCCCTGGCTTCACTTTTAAAGACGGTCGAAGAGACCATTCCCGACTGCTTTCTTTTTAAACCGTCGCAGTCAACCAAGGCTCCCGTGGTTAATCGTGGACTTAGAACTGGCTTCGGCTTCACCCTTAGGGACAAAGACTCCAAACCTCGCAACCTACTTGGGCAATCCACCACGCTGTTAACATGTCTCCTCCGGAATGAAAGCTCCCTGCTCGGCAAAGGCGACCCCCTCGTCCTCGACAAGGAACCACCACCACTCGACCAGGCCGTGAAAGCAGTTTCTTTCGCCCGCTAGGAGATGGCGCCCCACTAATCCGAATATCTTCGCAACCTACCCCGAGTGTGAGTTCTTAGGCAGCGAAGTAAAGATGGACTTTGGCACCACTTTATCGATTCCGAAGAGAGCTGACATTCCAACTTTCGTCCTGTACGAGAACGACAAGTGCCTACGGCTAAATCCTTGTGCCGCGTCACAAGCCGACGTTCTCAATACAGCGGTGAACGCCTTGTGCGAGAAATTATCCCCGGACACAAGTCCCGAAGAAGTACGCAATCTTTCATCCCTAATCACGCAGCTCTTCCAAAAGGAAAGCTTCGCCACATATCATTCCATCAATTGGGCCACTAGAGCTCTTTTTAACAAAACCCTACTTCTCCGGACCATTGCTCTTTCATCCGCTGCCAACTTGAACGTCTCCACGATACACCATCTCCGAAACCAGCCCATCCACGAGTCGGACACGCTCATCCGTGGTCTAATCCCAACTCTGCGCCCCTCACTTAGACATTTCTAGGAAACCGAAACCACTAAAACAAATTTCTTCCAACTTTCGTCCGGCTCTGAAGAATAAACAACCCATTCCCCGCATCCCTTCAGACAATTGGAACAAGACAGCGACTCCCGCTCCATCTCCTCGCTCCAACGACTTTCGTCCGAGAAACCCGCAGCCTTTTCGGACGGAACAACCTCGCTCCCGCTCCGGCCAGCGCAACCAGAAGCGAGCCGCCATCCAGACCGACGAAGCCGCCACTCGTCGCCAGGGAGCAGAAGCGGTTTTCGTAAACATCAACAATGACGCCTCTCACCCATCCGGCCTTCCAGTCGGCGCGAGACTACGCCGATACCTCCCAGCCTGGCTACAATTAACATCAAACACAGAAGTCCTTTCATCATTCAACACGGCTTTCATCCGGAATTTCTTACAAAACCCCCGCTCCTGCCGAAACCGCCATGGGATTTCTCTCCACCAGTAACCCCACTACTTTCGTTCGAAATTTCAGAACTCCTTCGGAAAGACGCGATACGGGAATGCCGCAAGCCAGGCCTGGGTTTCTACAGCTCCATCTTCATCCGACCAAAGAAGTCAGGAGGCTCCCATCTAATTTTCAACATGAAACCTCTCAACAGATACATACTCAACAACCATTTCAAGATGGAAACTCTCGAATAAATTCGTCTTTCATTCAAACACAACGACTGGACAGTCTCGATCGACCTGGAAGATGCTTACCTCCATGTCCCACTCCACCCGGCTATCACGTACCTTTTTCGGGTCATCTACGACCAAAAGGTCTACGAATTTCGCTGTCTTCCCTTCAGCCTGAATGCAGCCCCCAGAATTTTCACAACGGTTCTCAAACCAATTTTGGCAAACCTACACCAAAACGAAATTCAGGCCAACGCCTATCTGGACGACTGGGCCCTCAACAATCCAGACCGTCTCATACTGGAACGGAACAAATACAAGACCATTTCCCTATTAAACCGACTGGGCTTCGGAGTAAACTTCTCAAAATCTCGCCTAATACCAGCACAAGTCTTCACCTTTCTCGGAGCCTCTTTCGACCTCCGCACAGCAAGCATTGCCCCGTCCCCAGAACGGATAGAAGATCTTCTTCTCCACGCCAGTCTTTTTTGGTCGAAAACAAGTTTTCCCCTCGGCAACTAAACTCCCTTATCGGGAAGATGGATGCAATGGGGAACCTCGTTCCCTACGGACGATGGATGGTAAGAACGTTTCACCACCATCGCATAGACAACCCTGCAATCAATCAGGCCGCCCGGACAAACAAATACCCTTCACTCCCGATTTTCCTCTGGACTCCCTCCTTTGGTGTAGAGGTCGACCGAATTTCGGTTTCGTTTTTGGTTTCGGCACCGAAACCAGCAAATTTTCGGTTTCGGTTTCGGTTCTGGTTTCGGCCATGAAGTTATAGCCCAGTTTCAGTTTCGGCCGAAACTGGTTTGACCTCTTTCGGTTATGGTTTCGGTTTCGGCCGAATCCTACGCTGCAGTTTCGGTGTAGCCGAAACCAAGTTCCATGTCCCAGCAGTAGCCAGTTTCCGTGTAGTAACTAGGCTACAGACTAGGAAGGCACAGTGGGCGCCATCACAGATCCTGTATTCATCTGGCATGCCCACACTAATCAATAATAAAAACATTTTTTTTTCCCATCCAAAAAATTAATTAAAATAAGACTATTGACCAAAAAAAAATGCAAACGAAAGTTTTCCGCACAGACAGTTCCTTATTTATTAATTCTGAAACATTTTTTTTGGGAGGGGGGGGGGAAGGGGGCTGGTGAGAGCGCGTACGTGGATTTGCTCAGCGTAGGACGGGAAATGGGTAAACCGGGCTGTGCCTTCCAATCTGGACTATGTCTACGAAAAACCACACACTCATGATTTTTTTAAATTTTATTCTTGCTTTTGTCTAATTATTAAAAGTGGTATTATTCAGGTTAGGTTTTGGTTCCGGTTTCAGTAGTGGTTTCGGTTTCGGCCGAAACTGATGTACTGGTTTCGGTAGAGGTTTCGGCTTCGGCCGAAACCGAATTGCCAGTTTCGGTAATGAATTCGGTTTCGACCGAAATTAAATAACTGGTTTCGGTAGTAGTTTCGGTTTCAGCCGAAAGTGAAAAACTTGGTTTCGGTCGACCACTACTTTGGTGGTCAGATGTCACCAACCTCACGAAGACACAACCCCTTCACGAGCCACATCCCCATCTGCTCATCTTTACGGACGCCTCGAGAACCGGCTGGGGTGCCCATCTTGGCACTCAGGAGGCCTCGGGCCTTTGGCCCCTAACCTGCAGGGAACACATCAACTCCCTCGAGCTTCGAGTAATTCTACTCGCCCTGCTTTATTTCCTTCCGAAAATAAGAAACAAGACAATACAAGTCCAGTCCGACAACACCACTGCCCTAGCCTACATAAGGAAAGAAGGAGGAACGAAGTCCAGATCTCTTCACAGCCTAACGTCAGAGATTTTCAACCTCTGCATTTCGCACAACATCACTCTCCTTCCTCTCCACATCCCAGGCAACAGGAATGTGATTGCCGACTCTCTGTCACGCCAGAAACCACCGACGGCGAATGGTGCCTCAAGAAATACATTTGCGAATCTCTCTTCACCATCTGGGGCACTCCAATGATAGACCTGTTCGCCACGAGGCACAATGCCAGACTTCCCCTCTACATAAGCCTGATTCCGGACGAAACAGCAGGAGTAGTAGACGCCTTGACGTTTCCATGGCAAAACCTGTTCGCCTACCTCTTCTCCCCCTTCAAGCTACTTCCACAAGTTCTTCTAAAGATCCAAAAAAGCCAGAGCTTGTTCCTACTCATACCCCCTCTCTGGCCATCAGCAGCATGGTTCCCGCTTCTTCTGGAACTACTAGTCGACACTCCCAGAAGTCTACCCCCTCAACCAGATCTTCTGTCCCAACAGAAAGGAACAAAGCTACACCCGAATGTACCAAACGTCAACCTACACGGGTGGCTACTATCATCAAACTCCTCAAAAAGGCTGGAATTCATCAAGAAGAGGCCGAACGCATCGCCTCAAAGGCAACCAGGGACTCCACTAACCGGATGTACGACAGCCACTGGTCCAAATGGATTCGTTGGTGTATCACAAAACAAGCTAATCCTATCAACCCACCTCTTCCCACCCTCCTAAACTTCTTCAGAGACTTGTTCAACATCGACAAACTCAAAGGCTCTACAATCCTGGTCTATCGATCTGCCCTAAACTCCGTCTTCAAAGCCGCCAATAGCACGAACCTACTCGAAGACTACCGAATTTCGGCGTTTCTACGTTCATACGAAAATGAAAGACCCACCACCAGAAGATCAATAACAGATTGGGGCATTTCTCTCGTCCTCCAGTCCCTAATGAGTGAACCATATGAACCCCTTCAGGACACCTCTCTTCACCTCATGACCCGCAAAACAGTCTTCCTCGTCACTCTTGCAGCCAGCCTACGGTGTTCGGAGATTCAAGCCTTCTCAGCAGACCCAGCATACTGCATCTTCGACCCCAACTTTTCCTTTGTTACTCTCTACCCAAGATCAACATCCAGAACGAAAACACAAAAACCCTCAGAACCACCGAAACCAATCACTTTCCCGGCTCTATCCACCCTAGTTGGTAACGAACCTGAACGCCTTCTTTGCCCAGTCAGAGCTTTGCGCTTCTACCTAGCCCGGACTCGCCATGATGACATCCGCTGAGGAAGAAACCAACTTTTTCTCCCAATCGATCCTCAAACGGGCGAAACATCAGCAGCCATGGTATCAAAATGGATTAAAAAAACAATCGAAGCAGCCTACAAGAAAACCCCAAAAGAGAGCATGAGAATGACGGCTCACGAAGTGAGAGCTGTCTCCACATCATGGG
This sequence comes from Lithobius niger, assembly GCA_023313725.1. Classification (NCBI taxonomy): domain Eukaryota; kingdom Metazoa; phylum Arthropoda; class Chilopoda; order Lithobiomorpha; family Lithobiidae; genus Lithobius; species Lithobius niger. The sequence continues at coordinate 76,180 of JAHWFP010251906.1, read as the reverse complement.
CTCACCACAACGCCATTCCGATAGAAGAAATCCTAGCAGCAGCGTCTTGGCGCCATCAATCGACCTTTACCTCCCACTACTTCAGGGACATGTCAAGAGAAGACTCAGGTCTACACCGGCGACGAACCCACAACTATGGTCACCCCCCCCCCCCCCCCCCATAAAGCACTCGGAACACAGAAGCAAGCCATCCTTGAAGGAAGCAAGACCCAAACAACCGCCCTTTTCAGGGCCACCAAATCCTACGAAAGAGATCCAAGTCCCTGTTTTCACCTGTTCTGAATAAAAGTGCAAATTTTTATCTTCCAAACAAAAATTTTTGGGGGAACGCCTGCTTGCATCCCAGGGCGCTCGTCAGGACGGTGCCCGCCACCAAACTTTGACGAGGTCTGCTGATAATGCTAAATTATCAGGTTAAGATGTTTTGGCAACAAAGAAAGAACATTTTGCCGGCCCCCAGCCAGGCCGGCTAAAAATGGTTTCTTTGTGCCTAATAAATACTTAACCTACTCCCGCCCTGCCTCCCCTCTCGAGTCACCGCCTGACACATTGAGAGAAAAATGAATGCCGAAAGCGTCCGCGCTCTCGCTTTTATAAGGGAGTACTGCCACGCACATGCGCAGTAGGGATATGCAAGCAGGTGCCTGCGCACCGGAAGAAACCTCCAGGGGAACATCACATTCGAGGAATGTAATGCTAAATTATCAGGTTAAGTATGTTTTAGGCACAAAGTAACCATTTTTAGCCGGCCTGGCTGGGGACCGGCAAAATGTTCTTTATTAGAGTCGATTAGACGCTTATGCGAATGGTTTGTCTGTCGGTATGTCTGTCTGTCTGTCTGTGTGTGTGTTCGCACTGTTGTGTTTTAACGAATTATTGGATGTCTGTCAAATTTTGCACACAGATTCTATGGCACATTTCTAGGTCTAAGTTCGAAAATGGATCGATTCCGCTGGGGAAATCGTACACTAGAAATAATCAAAGATTTTTGTTCGCAGCAAACGTGCGAGGTTCGTTATTTTTTCTTCAGCCGACTGACGTCATCTATCCACGACCAATTACTGGGAACTATGTAGGCTTCGTCAGTGGTGGACGTCACCACCAACCGACCAATGACTGGCAACTTGATCAATTTTATTCTACGGGCCACTGACGTAGGCACTGATCTTGTACGTACGAACTGGATAACAAAGTTATATAGTCTAAGGCCGGCATGCGCGAATTCAACGTAGGCTTGGGCTACTTGTTTGGACAATCTTTCATGACTTTACTTTTTACGGGAGGGTGGGGGAAGGAGAAATTTTTAAAACAATTTCTACTGTATGGCATTTGTTTTTTTTTTGTTGTTGTTAAGGGAGGGGAAATCAAATTCATAAAACTACTTTATGACTGTCGTATCTCGATATTTCACCCTCATCAGTCGTGTGATATGGCAATGTGGCAGTCAGATAAATGAAATGTGCAAAACGTCTAGACTAAACGGTTTGGAGGCCTCGCGTATCATAAAACTGCCAATCGATGCTGGATTTTTTAATGTTGATTCTGTTCACTAGTGTTCTAATTAAACTTACAGTTTAAAATGAAACCGACTGAAGAATCGTAGTGGGCTCGTCTTTAATTGAGAGGTGTGTGCCGCCATGCCATCCAACGCAGTTGATCAAAACATGTATGGGGGTGGGGGGGGGGGGGGGGATTTAGGCAAAAAACTTGAAATGCAAGCGACCACTGTTTTTATGGTTGCATACACGTCATGGAACCGCGGCCAAGAAATCATTTGGATGTTTGGACTGTATTCTTAGGAGGGGTAATTATTCACACGTGTTAGACAATTAGTAGCCATATCGAGCGCTGTATTCGCAAGGGAAACCTAATCGACTCTCACTATAATTGGTTTAATCAGGCTTATTATTATTATTTGTAATTTTAAATCTGTTGGTAAAACTAATATCGAACCAATAAAACTTGCGCGAGTCTTCCTGTTACGGATTTAAAAAAAAAATTGGAGAATTCAAGGCCAGGAGGAATATTCCGCCCTTCCCTCCCTGGCCAGTCCGCCACTGTAAAAATAAGACATCATTAGCTTTGTTCACTCTTTCAATAAGAAACAACACCACAAATAAGCGTAATAAAATACTGTAATATATCGCACCCGGAAAGCAGCGAGGCTATGCGCGCCTCACATTCAATGTACTATCCAGATTCCACCGTAAAAATTCCGTGTACCATCCAGATTACCGCTAAAGGTAAGTGACGACTCACTTTGTATTGTACTTCACGATAAGAGACGAGCCATCTCGATGTCCGTGGTTAGTCTCTAACCGACCGCAATTTGAAGAGCTGACTTGCCGAATTGCGCAGTTACACGCCGCAATTTTTCGTATGAGCGCACACCTTTACGATGACATTTCGCTGACGTCATTCACAGATCGTATACTATCGGGCGACGGTTTTTCGCTTAAGGACCTGTTTAGAGGTTATCATATTTCAAATGGCGTATGTATATTCTGTTGAGCATAATACCTTTTGTACTTGCGCACTGCAAGTGTCCCACCAACATACTTGAATTTTGCCGGATCAGAATTGAACAAATGTATCTGGCTTTTGAGGAGATACCCCCGTTTTTTGGCCACAACCGCATTAATTCCACGTGTGACACGTCGAATTAAAAAATCCGTGCGTCATCCACTAACACGGTTGCACGGTTGGCAGGAGTTCGGCGAGGCGCCCCCAAGAAGGCGGCGCCTTGCTCGCCTTACCCTTCCTACGGCCCTGCTTCCCTTTTCGCATAAAGTCCCTGTTCGCATAAATGGGCACTTTATCTGGTCTTCAATGGAGTTCGTCACAACTAAACGTGGAGGAAAGAATGGGGACATATAGTGGAAATTCAGACATATAGACACTGGACAAACAGGCACCAATTTATTTTTAATTTTAATTTTAATTGGGATAGATTGCCCTCAAACTCTGTATCGTTTGTTTTAAATGTGGGACATTTATTCACGTGGGACCGTTTGGGGGTTTCGCATTTTTTCGACATTTTTGTGGTGAATTAATGTTCCGAATTACGCTGCCGCAGCCAATACATAACATCAGAGATGCTATTTTAATAGAGATGCCAACAAATCTTTATTTAATTATTATAAAGTATTATACGAAACTGGATTATGCGAAACGGGCAAATGATTTCAAATTATGCGAAACAGGATTATACGAAACGGGAACATGCAATGCACGATTATGCGAAACACGATGTCACACCGCACCAACTTCGTTGATTCGCTCTCCTCTCCCTCCCTACCCCTTCCCCACACCGCCCCTCCTTCTCTCTCCCTTCCGTACTTTTTCATTCCCTCCCATCCTTCCCTCCTTCCACCTTCCTTTTCAGTTTAGTACTGAATCCTCGACAATATCGGAATTGTTTTTTTTTAAGTCACTACTTACGATCGCAGTAGTGTTGGAGTCCAGCATTCAATTAATTCTTAAGATCTTTTACACGCAACAATCGACATGAGCACGAGGCATCACATCCTTCTTTTCCCGAAAATAACAGATAGCTGAGATCAGGCTTGAACCAAGGACCTCTTGCACGTGAGACAGTCATGCTAACCACAATCAGAATACCTGACCACATACTCAGTCAACACTAACACGACATTGGAATGGCGAAGAAAACATGTTGACTCTAGTTATAAACGCTTCGAACAATTTGAAGAAAAAAACGAGCCACCTCAAATTCAAAATCACTGTTTGATAACGACAACTTACTTGTGGCGAAATCTCTTGACGAGATGCGGAGTTTCGAAATTTATTTAGACTGAGCCGTGCAGCGCAGCCTGAGCTTAGTGTAATTCTAACAACTAGCTGTATCCTGACGTAACATACGCCGGTCTAGCCGGTTCCCGAATACCTAATTACCGGTCGGAATGGCGCCGACAACCCCCCTCACCATTCCCCCCCCCCCCCCTCGCATCCTCCTGCCACCCTCACCCACATTCTCCCACTGCATGGTGAGATTGAGCCACCACCCTGGTCACCCCTTTCCCTTTTCTCGCTTGAACCTCAGTAACACACATACACACGCACACATATGATGAATTTGCTTAGTGCCACCCAACCCTATTCTGGTTGTCCCCACAGAATTAATTTAGTTTAATTTTCGTGAAACGCGAGGCACCGGCAAAACACGCACCAGCAGCTCTCGGGCACGAATGTTTTTAAGCCGTCGCTCTTAAAAGGTGCCGCTATAGGCCCGGGCCTCCCAGGCCTACTTAGAAATCCGGCCCTGCCCCCCCCCCCCTTCCCCCGATCGCTCCTCCTTACGTTTTCCCACTTTTGTACGAATATTTGAAAATTTTTCTTGCCAGGGAAGGAAGTTGCCCGGCCCACTCTCCCCCAATATATGTAACCTCCCGTTGTAGCATCCCCTCTTTCGTCTGTCAATCCCACTGCACATTTTTTTGTCTTTTAAAGTCCTAAGTTTAAGCAGTTTAGCGTACATACAGTATATGCAATGATGCTGCAAATATTTTTAACTAAACAAACTTACTGAATCGTACTGAATCTTCGACTGGCGTTGGAAGTTGTCCTGTCCCCTACTCTTTATATGCCCCCCCCCCCCCTTAAGTTTCCGCTACCTCCTTCATTTTTGTACTGAATCTTCTACAATCTCCTTGGGGGGGGGGGGGAGGTTGCTCTGCAAACTCCTTCGATTTATGTCACTCCCTCTCCTACCATCACAATCCCCTCTGCGCATTTTTTAAGTTTTATTATGAAGTTTAAGCAGCTTTAGCGTAAATATTCGCAATGAAGCTAGAATTATTTTAAAATACACACACTTACTGAATTTGGTTATGCTTAGTGAAGGAAGTTTGTTGCTGCTTTTGGCAAGCATTGTTGCTTGGTGGTAAGAAATCGGATATTAATCATTTTCCAAACCCTCCAATTATAATCTAGGCACACGCTAGTGTGTCGCGCCAAGTTAGGCAACAAACATCACATCAATTCAATTGTCGAGGTTGTAAACCATTGAAGCGCGACTCCATAGCGTCTGTGTGTAATATCCTGAAGCATAGGTTGGCACATTTCAGGTACTTGGGGGAAATAATAAAGTGGTACAAAAACTTAAATTGTGGTAAAATGGAGAGCAATGACCTACCTGACAAAAATTAACTCGTTTAGGAAAGTCATTAAAGCTGCTTTCAGTGCAAAATCTGACACTCAATAACGTTGCAAGTGTGTTACTAGCTAGCTAGCTAGCTACTTCTATAGTCCGCTCATCCCCATGTTAATTTCCATAGGGTGATTATTCATCGATACCAAGGATGCCTTCAAAAAGTAACCTGGTTGGATCAAGCAAATGTGACTCTCGTTGCCTCTACACGTCACGAATTAGTAGCCTTTTTAACCCAAAATCGTCACTAGAACGATTGTCACGTGACAGCAATAAACTACAAACAGTATTATTTTGAACAGCAAGCAGGAGTTATTTACGTGCTTGCTGTTAAGATACGTTGAAAATTTAATCACTAATTTCTGAAGCTTATTTATAGAATTATAACACCGAACCTTCTTCCACCCTGCACCAAACGCAACATAAACTCATCCACATGACACAGCGCATTAATGCAAATAAATGCAACGCCTCCCCCCCCCCCCTTGTTTCTTTCTCGATTCTGATTGGTTGACAGTCGATTTGTTTGCAGTGTTAGCCCTCTCCCCCCCCCCCCCCCCATTACCCTCAGGAACCAAGCTCGATGACCATGGTTGGTTCGGTTGTTTAGGTTACTGCCTGGAGCGTAATTTGAACGCCATATGTACAGGCAAACGTCTAAGATCAAGCTCGATCAGGGGATTATGACGCGACATCTCGCACGACCTACACAATTAGTTCATGCAACAGCGTGTTTTTTCGCAATCTGAGTTACTTAGGTCAGTTTTCAAAGGCTTCCAGCTATGAAATTGGACGAATGGGTGCAGTACAAATACGAACTGCATACATTTTCTGGTTTACAGCCTGGGAGGGGGGGGGGGGGTGAGGGTAATGGAAATGGCGTGGGAGGGCGCGTAAGTGCGAAAGTATTGTTATAACCATTGTTAGTATTGTCGGCATCGTCTCTCATTGGACAGCCAAAGTTCGGATAATTACAACGTGTATCCTGACGTGCGTATCTAGACACATGCTAGTGTGTCAGAACAAATCTAAACAACGTTGCCAAAGAAACTGTGTCTACGTCCAAAACAAACAAAATATCCAAATGAAGCCAAAAACTGGTAAAAAGGCCACTAAGTTGAGACTGGTTCAGCCGTACAAAGGAGTGATATGAACTAACAAAAGAAAAAAAATTAAAAAAATTAAAACAAAACCAAAAACTGATAATAGGCGATTAAGTAGAGAATGGTTCTGCCTCTCAAATGAATGAACCGAAATTAAAATATTGGAAAACATGGCCACTCAAGCTATAGTTGACGTGGCACATTATCACAAATCTGAAGGCTAGTTGGGTTGAGCCTAATACGTAATTAAAAAAAAGAAGTAATATCATATCAAAAACCAAAACTGGTAAAAAGAAATACCCAGTTCCGAATGGTTCGGCCCTTCAAAGGAGTGATATCAACGCACCAAAAACATTCGCCACCTCAATCGCACTGAATAATACTTTGGACGTTAAAAAAAACTTGAACATTACTACCGAAAGTAGCAATATTCTAGTTTTCATTTAACCTTCAAACTATTAGTCGGTATGATTAACTTGGCGAATGTTTTGGTGTGTTGATATCACTCCATTGAAGGGCCTAACCATTCGGAACTTGGCGTTTCTTTTTACCAGTTTTGATTTTTGATATGATTCGTATTGCTCTGAAAAAGTTATGCCGAAAGCATGTGTGGTGACAATTACGAGTGTTGGCTTAGTCAGACAAAGTTTATACAGGGTGTAACAGAAATGTATGTAACAAATGAAGGGGCATGTTCTACATAACAAACTGATTAAAAACTTCCATATGAATATATCTGGAGATGCGTCCTTTTCGAGAAATTTTTCCTTTCAGAGATACATGTGCACATCCAAGATTCAGGGCAAAAGCAGGGGGGGGGGGGGATGGCTCAGATAAGACAATTTAGGTTTTATTGTGGTTTTCCCCTGTTGAGGTTCCCCAGAGCAATTGAACAGGTGGGACCCAACTGAAACTAAGTTTCAACTGCTTGATACTGGAAGGGTCGCCCGTACATTCATATGTCAGGCATTAGCTTACGTCACTTTCGTCCTGGATCTTGGATGTGCACATGTATCTCTGAAAGAAGAAATTTCTCGAAAAGGACGCATTTCCGGATATATGTTCATATGGAATTTTTTCATCAGTTTGTTATGTAGAACATGCCCCTTCATTTGTGACATTTCCGTTACACCCTGTATACGAAATTTGAGTGGAAGATATTGGAAGATGGTAGAAATATTAAGCATCAAAATTTATAATTTTATCATGGGGAACCTAGGGGAAACCTTCCAGTAAAGGGTATTTCCTTTACTTATTTATCATTAGTCATGGTTTATAGTTCTGAAAAGATACATCTAACGGAACAATTGATGATCTAGGGAACAGCGTGCTGAAAATGGTTGACACTCGGGAAACTTCCTAAATTCCCGATGTTCCAGTCTTTAGCTGGCGATGCCATTAACACGAAATCGTTTGTTTTAGCGCTGATGGAAACACGGAGTCATGTATAAACAGTTCATAGCCACTAAACCCACAATGTTGACTGTGGGCGACAATTAAATCGTATTTACCTATTAGCTCAAACCACCATTCCACTGTCATTCCTGGCACGGTGAAGTGTCCAACATTGATTTTTTTTTGGTCAGTCGAACTGGATGAAAGCGCCCTCTCTCTATGGGTTAGTTTGCACACGAGGACAAACTCGTGACATTTTTGGTGAGTGATGCAAGTCAGCCAGAACAACTTATTACACAGCCGTATCCGGTGATTAGCATTTTACCAGCAATAAACAAGATGCACTACACTGCATCAGTAATTCGACGTGTTGCTTGGTACAGAAATGTTGAAGGAGGATAGAAAATTAATATGCGATTGACGTATGCAGTTGGAAAGGCAGCATAAACTCAGGACACTACTATGCATTCGGAATGCGTGGTGCACTGAAACGTATATATATTGCACATCACATATATAAAAAAAAAAACCTAACTTTTGCTATTGCGATACGGCAAATGAGCGATCACGCGATCATGTTAGAAACGGCCAGATAAGGATTTCTCATCTGACGCTATTATTTTTGTAAAAAAAAAAACCCTGAAAATTTCGTTGCTTTACAGCTTCCCGTCCTTTTCGTTTTTTTTCGTGAGGCTTTAACACTTTTTAAATCCGACGATAAAATAACACAAAATTGTCATACCACAATTTCATGTAGCTAGCTTTTGTTTAAGCTTTGCTGCTTAGGTTTTCTTATATGCTGGGTTTACTGCAAATCCAGTTTTATATTTGAACAATCAAGTTTAAAAAAAAGACAAA
>JAHWFP010251906.1:32422-62610 GCA_023313725.1 Lithobius niger | reverse complement strand
GTTGGATGTTGCTTTTTCCCCCATTGTTTGTAAGTGTTGTTGTTATGCTCACTCGAGAATATTAGTGGGGGTAGGAAAATGACCCTTGATGAAAGTTTGTTTTCGGGTAAAAATTTTGCTTCACCCTCTTCTCTCTCTTGGGGGGGCGCCCCCCCCTCCCTGGGAGCCTCCTCGTAATCGCCTAAAAATCGTGTGAGTTTTATTCCTAGTTTCGGGCGACTACCGTTTTGCTAAAGTGCCACTAAAATTCTAGATGAAACATTTCCTTTAAGGTTAGCACGCTGCCATCGACTCTTAGCACCACAATCGTGCACACACCCCCGAGGCGGCGGGGTCAATTCAACAAGTTTTTTTTTCTGTTGGTGTTTTTACCTTTTTTTATTGAAATTGATCGATTTTGATATGCACCATTATACCAAAAAAAACATTTTGCATGTGGGCAGGTGCTCTCCTGTCACCACGTCCCCGACCGCAATAGTGCACGATGTGATGCCGGGTGGGAAAGAGAGGATGGCGACATGGACTCAGCCTGTGCCAATTACTTCGTCACCTGACTACCCCTCACCCAAAAAAGTCTACACTTTTTTTGACCCACCAGTGTGCTTCCGTACTTGATGGTCGTATTGGTATTGTTGTGCTCCTTACCACGTGTATTTTTTCTTTTCTTTTCCGTGTGGCTATTATTTGTTATTATTGATTGTAGGATATGTTAGGTCAGTACTTGCCTTGGCTTGAACTTCACCTAGAAGTGCACGACCGTACATCTGGGGACGATTTGCCAAGGAACGATTTACTGCTTCGGTAATTTTGGTTGGCTTGTTAATTTGACGACGCGTTCCCAGTCAAAGCCACGGCTGCAGAAGGACAGAGAGACAATTTTGCTAGGTAATGGTCGGAAATTCCTAAGACCTTTCACATGCCACAATCGACATGAGTACGAGGTTGAAAACCACTTTTATTGCCTACAGGCGTGACACTCTGGACCAGCAGATTGCGCAAAGATTCGCCAAATCATTATAAAAATAAAATATTTTGCGGAATCAACTTACTACGCAGTTGTGTAGGTCGAAGCAGTGACAAAAATGAGGTGGAAACGTATAATTATTCTACGTAGGCCTATATCTACCTTCGTGCGAAGCAAAGACTAATCGTAATAGGCCTATTTGCAAGAAAACGTTTTGCCCGACTTGCTTGATGAACTGTGAAAATATCTGTTACAATTTTACTTAAAAAAAAAACGGAAGTTCGCCAGGTAAAAAAAAAAAAAGGTTGGGAAGAATATTATTGTGCTTCGAAGTAGCCTGTGAAGTTACACGATCTAGATTTCATACCAACAATGTTAGGTAATTCTATATTTGATTGTAGATACTAACAGTAAGTCTAGTAAGTCAATGGAAATTTGGTGATTGGCAGGATTCGAACTGGCGTCCACTTGGTTTGGAGGCCACGGTTCTTGACAATTCGGCTGCTTTTGCTCACTTTGTGCAGCGTCCCTATAGTTCAATTCATAGTTGGCATAGACTGATATTCTTCTAGGTAGGCCTAAGTAGTAGACGTACTGCACTTTAAAAAGATATATTAAAAAGTAAATATTACGAACAAAATTCGTCAAGCATGTGTGTGAAATGCGTAAATCTTATGGTATGTATTTTAGAATGATTTAGGCTTCAAGTTCAATAAATTGGGTGGTGGTTAATCTTAAGAGACTTTTAATTTAATTTCAGAAAGGCTACAAACGTACGAAAATTGAAGATCTTTTTCGGAAAATACGGCATTTAGGGGAGTGGTGGAATAAACCATGGACGCATTACACTATAGAGATAAACGTAGTCTACTCGGCTGAGACATTCTTGTATGTTTTCTCGTTTATTACGCAGAACTTAAATTTAGTCCGTTAATCCTATTTTTTAATAATAATTTTTTTATCGCAAAAGTTAGTCTTTTAATAATAAGTCTAGCAAAACACTCGTGTGGAATGTTCGGAATGTGAAGGTAGCCCAGGCACAGGAAGGTAGGCCTGTTTGAGGCCACGGACGAGTCCATTGTACTACTAGGAGAGAGGGGAGACAAGGAAAATAGCGAGTAGTGAAGCAAGAAGATGGGGTCAGTACATGCCGCCAGGTGCGCTGAAGGAAGTTACGTCGAGTGTAGTGGAGGTCGGGGGGGGGGGGGGGGGGAGTGGCGCAGCTGATGCCAACTGAAACGTCATAGCCTACCTGGGGATGCTGTGAACTTGAACTTCAAGGAGGGTTAGAGATTGCAGTAAATTTTTTAAAGAGAAAAAATTGACTGGAAAAGGTTGAAGTGGGGCGTTGTTGCGTTTTTTTTTAATGTGTGTGTTTATGAATTTGAATTTTTGAAGGCCTTCTTCGTGTGGGGTGAAAGGAATGCCCGTCTATAGGGACGCGAAAAGCAGGAGGGGGAGAGGGTAAGTGGTGATAAAGATTTTCTTGTGAAAGAAAAGTTGTGGTTTATGATTGAATGAAAGTGTTGTTGAATGGGAATAAAGGGGGTTTGTGGGTTGAGTGGAGGGGCGTTTTGAGGAGTGTAAAGTCAAAGTATGGTGAGTTCTCGTTTCTCAGAAAATAAAAGCGGATGAACATTTTTCTGCGAAAGGGGAATTCCCGTTTTGCAGAATCAAAATATTTTTTTTAAATGTAACATTGGGAAGTTAATAATTACTTCCGAATTGGAAGGAATTTGTGATTAGTTGCGGTTTCTGATGTTATATGTTTAGCCGCAGCGAGCGAGGTACGCAATTTTCAAAAAAGATATTCTGCGAAATGGGGAATTCCCGTTTTGCAGAAAAATCTTAAACCGTTTTATTTTCTGCGAATTGGGACATGACCCAACGTATATAGAAAGGCAGACCTTTACTTATCAGGGGCTCACACAAACTGTCAGAATTGTGATTGTTTTTCAGAAAAGTCCTAGTGAAGAATTGTTCGAAACGTTGGCTTAAACTGCTGCTAGATCAACTCCCCCCCCCCCCCAAAAAAATCAATAATTAGGCCTAATAATAAAAATAAATCGTTAAAGGAAAAAAAAAAGAAGCATAGGAAAGCTGAAACTCGAAAAAAATTCAACCTCAACTGTCGTACGTCACAAAAATATTCGTCTGTATTACTTGTAAAAAGAATGGACCTTCCTTCGCTATTAGTAGAGGTTCAATTTGAAATACAACTATTGTAGAAAGGTTCTTTTTATGGGGTCCTGGAAAAGTCACGGAGTTTTGAAAGAAATGGTACTTATTACTAAAATCGGTAAATTTCAAACTCGTTTTTGTATAAAATGCTGTAGGCAACGAATTTTAATGTTTTATTTTTTTTTATTTAATAGCTGTAAAATGCTTAAATCACCTTATAGTCGATGCACGTTAAATATTTCCAGAGCGCTTTTTCAGTTCAACTGCGTGTTCAAGTGGAGTTGTTACCTGTACTTTTGTTATATATTCAATTTCACGGGCTAATTTAACGCGAATGTGGTTCTAAGCTACAGACTGTTTGTTCAAAAGGTCTAAAATTGAATATCATCTTTAAGACTATTGAGACAGTTAGGCTGCGTCGCGCGAGCTTGCTTTCAAATTGGCACAATCCCTAACTTAATAGCCCCACCGGGCCTGCGGCGGGAAATATAGAAAGGCAAGAACTGATCAATACTTTTACCTTGATAGTTTTAAAGCTCGCTTTAAACTTGCTTTTCCTTTGAAATTCAGACTTAAAGGGTGTTTATGTTATTTGAACTTGCATTTTAGGCTACAAAAACCGCTAGGCGAAAATTATTTTTTTTGGTCGTGACATCCTAAAGGCTGGTAGCTCGAAAGTATTTAGATGCCAACTGTTAAATTTTATTAGCCACAAACTTAGATCTTACCCCAAACTCGCCCTCCCCTCCACCCCCCAAAAAATTGTATTGAATGGAAAACATTTAGGGATTATTCTGGTTTTCCCATTATTTTCAACGTTTTTATAACACTAATTTCTACAGTTTAATCCTGATTAACAAAAACGGACTTCAGTTAATGGCTAATTATTGTTTAATTATGTTCCATATCCAAATATTTAAACTAACAATCTCCATGAGAGCACCAATACATGGTGAGTTTGTGTCCTAATTACTGATCAGGCACTGCCATTATCTGTCATTCACTATCGTGTGACGAACAAACCGGTCCTGCGAGATCAGGAACAGTGGATGTGTTTAGACTAAAGGTTAGTGTTTTAGGATAAGTAAAAACTAATTTTATCTTCAAAATTCCGTTTGCACTTCCATCCTACGAAAATACTTTTTTTTAGTTTTAATGGCTAACTTCATCCAATAGGAGGTGGGATCAATCCAAACCCGATGCTAAAATACCTAGATGATACCTTTAATTTCTACCAAATTATATAACCACGGTATAAAACAATGCTTCATTCTCTTCGCAAGCCATCTGGGCTAATCACGTTTTGCCTACTGTGCTGCCGACAATAACTCACTTGATTGTTACCAGTCACTACACCCCATCTCGTTGGTAGTAGCTGATGAAAGTTCGGTTTACTCCGCCAAGTGCAAGCTGCAACGACTTCGTCGGGTGGCACTCCTGAGGCAAATGCTCAAGATGATACTAACGCTCTTAGTTTGTGTTACCTTACCCCAAGGAGAAGGTCAATTTGGTATGGAGTAGCTGTGCCATACTCGCTCACTCACTGTTTCCTTTTGCGGGGGGTTGCCCCTCCTGAATGTTATTGGTGTCGGCGGCCACTTACGGTCCGCCACTTACTTGTTGATTGTCGCCATCTTGATGGTGTTCGTCGTCGTTTCCATCTTCCGCATGACATTGCGCGTCAGTTGGGCGATAAGTCTGTCCTCCTGTCCGGTGTTTTTCGATTTTTGCAGGAGGTACAGATGTATGACAAGATTTAGATTAGGGGTTTGAATAACATCTCTGTAATGTGTGGTGCAGTGGCAACCCGGACCACTGCACTGTGACTGAGGTTGGCGCTAATGACCAAGTTGTCGACGCGCCATTAAGCCTCAATTCCCCCCCCCCCCCCATACTCGCGCTTTATCGCCTCACATATTCACGCTACAAGTTTACAAGGTGGGACTGATCAGTGCACGGGAATCAGAAGCTGATTTTACTTAGTAGGAATATTGGTATTCTTGTAGAGTCTCTGATGTTGAGTGCTGTCTAGTCCTCTCAAGGTAGCAGCGCAGGGCACGTACGGAGCATTGGACTCTTTCTCCACTAGAAGGGCTCGAATGACAAAGGGCTGAAGGGTCTCATCAGGTCTCTTGAATTTTTACTCAAAATTCAACCGGAAAGCTCAGAGTGACACTTGACCAGTTCTTTGCTATTCTGAAATACTCCTCAACCCTGGTAACAGCCGCCGATTTGCTCTGGCGAGCAACTGCACCCAATGCCGCCAGAAGAGTTTTTTGGGTAAGTGAAGCAGAGACGCTTTCCGAATCGGTTCGTAAGAAAAATTAGACAAGCTGTTCAAAACTAGGGATAGATTCCAAGCTGGAAAAATACGTCTCACTATTGGGCATTGATCGCCAAAGGCATTTCAGTTTGGAGATGACAGTATAACGTACATTTCCCCAGACAGGCCAAGACTGAGTTAATCACCGAGTTAATTATGATGGTCATGGATGACAGTCGTATCTGAAAAAGGTGTTCCAGAAATGTTGCCATAGATGAAACCTCAGGGTAACATTGTCGATTCCGTCATCCGAACACCAGGTAAAGCAACGTCTCCATTTGTTTTCATACACTTTCATAGTGGGGGACCTATGACAGTGAAGAATACCGGCCTGTAACGAGAGACGAAAACCCTGCATTTTCAAAACGCTATTCAGTCTCCATGCTTGAAGATGAAGCATTGGAGGGTTTGGGTGTACTGTCTGTCCTGATGTTGAGTGAGCAAATCTGGGGGAGGGGAAGCCGGATTGTTTCCGCTTTCTTCATCTAACAGGTCTACGAACCACGACGCAATCGGCCACATGGAGATTACGGGAATGAAAGTCCCCTGAGATGTTCTCATCTTGTTTAGTTTTTTCTGTAGAATGGTGAACGGGGGAAAGGTGTAAGCAAACATCCCGTCCCAGGAGATGCTCTGGCTGTTTGTTGTCCAGGCTTGGGAATCCGGGAATGGAGAACTAATACTTCCTCAACTGATTTGTGAATCTCGTGGCCAAAAGAGCCATCCAAGGAGTTCTTCACATGTGAAATAGTGATTGGCAAACCTTGGTCGATAACTGCTATACCGTCATCGGGATTTTGTCTGTCCTAGACAACTTGTCGGTGAGGACGTTCAGATTTCCTGTTGTATGTCTGGGTAGAAATGTCACTTGAAGTTCGTAGCGTAATTCGAACATCCTCGATGCCTCCACCACGAGAATGAGTGCTACCCCCTCTTTTGCCATTCGCAACCGATGTATTATTGTCGGATATTACTGCTACTGTCTTTCCTTTGATCCTTGAAGTCCAGTCCGAAGTCTTTGGTCATGGCACGTAGCTCCAGGGTGTTTATATGCAAGCATTGTTCTCCTGGTTTCCAGATTCCCGAAGCTATATCCAGTGTGTTCTTCAACCCGAAGTCGAAGCGTCGGACAAATATCTGGAACCAGGTAGTGAATGGGGACATGTGTCGTTCTGTACACGAAGCCACCACCGGATTGAACGGAATGGTAAATTGTTCAACCTGATCATATCTTCCCATGAATGTTGTGGGAACCACTCATCTCGGCAAAACCAATGCGTGGGGCGTGTTGACCAAGCTCCCACGAGTCCATTCGGCTTATTGCACTCAGTTTCCATGCTGTCATATGATGTGACAAAACCTAGTGAAAAGGTCTACTTTCTGAGCCATTTGGAGACGGTTGAATCAAAAAGTTGTGTGTGTGAATTCTACATCGAAAAACGAAAGTTGTGAGTGTTGAATTCTGCACTGAGGAAAACGAACTTCTGAGCCGGGATGACTCTTATTTTTTTCATGTTCACACCCAGACCAAATTTGAAAAAAGCGACAGGTCGAACTGTGTAGGTTTTAGGTGGTGTGTGGTTCCTGAACAACCAGTTGTCAAGATTAGCATGTGACCTTATTTGGCGATTATGGAGGAAACCCAGTATTGGTCGAAGAACTGACGTGAACACAAGCAGAGTTGTGATGAGTGTGAATGGTATCGCTTCGAAGTGGTAAGTCTTGCTTTTTAGAACGAACCGGAACAGATGGAAAACGGACGGATGTAGAGGAACGTGAAAATAGGAACCTTCGAAATCTGCTGATGCGGTAAATTCTCATGGTTGTAGAGCTTCTCTGACACATGCCAGAATCTCAATAGAAGCTCGGTTAGGGCCTGCACCCTGCTGGTTAAAAATTAGTGGGATCCCGCCTGCTTTTCTGTGGGATAACCCGAGCTGACTAAAGTGGTCTCCGAAATGGCCCCTCCACTCAGGGCCGGCTCAAGACAATTTGGGGCCCTGCGCGGATTCAGTAACTGGGGCCCCCAGGTTCATAAGTGCAGCATTAAAAGCATTTTTCGCCTATCTTTTCATTCGTGTCCAATTAGAATCATTAAACACTTATTTTTCATACGGTCCAGGCCAATATCCATTTTACTTTTTGTTTTTCTTACAAAAAAACATTGTAAACCACAAAAACAGTAAATAAAGTTGCAAAAAAAGACTAATTACTAGGGATGGGTCGGTTTCATTTTTTCAACTTCGGTTCCGGTTTCGGTTTTCATGCCCACAAAACCGCGGTTTTGGTCTCGGTTTTTGCCACCATCCACCCAAACCAGCTATTTCTAGTTTGTTTTCTTGTAACATTAGTATTACTAGCTTCTAACTCACTCCTGCTTTCACTTTCAGCAGCGTCATAGACCATGGGCCTAGCTGTGCCACCATTTTCCTCTACTATTTTCGTTTTAATGACTGTCATTTATACGAACAAAATGAAAATTATTAAAAAAAATTAGAAAAACGGATCAATTTTTGATTTTTCGAACACCGCACGAAAAACCGACACAAATTCCGAATCGGTTTCGGTTTTCAGTAAAAACCGAAAATTCGGTTTCGGTTTCGGTTACCGACCCAACCCTACTAATTACAGTCACGAAAACGGAAAAAAAAAGAAAAATCGTTACTAACTATAACAGCAAACAAAAACACACAAAGAAACAAAAAACATACTTCCAAAAGGGGAAAGAAAAGTAAAAGAAAAAAAAAAGAAACAAGGTAGAGAAGAAAAAAAATGGGGGAGGGAGAGAACAAGAAAGGAATATCCATTTCTCCGTTTCGCATTTCTTTATTTCCTATCTAATTGCCAACTGACGGCGAAATTGCCTGCCGCAAGTACCATTAGTTTCGTTTTCGGGTCGGTCAACGCTTCGACCAATTAACCCACATCATCCCCGAAGTTTCAAAGCAATAGCACAGATTCTCACCTGGTTTTTCTCTAAAAATTGTCGCAATAATATAAAGGATTTTCAATCCATAATCCATAGTAGATGAATGCTCCCCTCCCGCGCGGAGTCCTTTAATTGGGGGGCCCTACGCGGCCGCGTTGCTCGCGTGCCTCTTGAGCCGGCTCTGCCTCCACTTTTATTTTCTTGAGTATGGGGCCAGGAGGGCACGGACATATTGACAGGTTCACAAACTGTTCCCTTACGTCGTACGAAAAGGATCCACTGCATTTTTATTTGTTGGAATCAATGATGCTATAGGCTTAGGGGCTGGCTGGGTCCAAACCTTGTGATGAAACTGTGGAGTCAGAGCCATTAACTGTCCTTGAAAGAAGTCTGACGATTTATGAATAAGTAGCAAACGAAGATGACCAAACGTGGCCATGACAGTTTCAGCTGTGTGTGTATTCCAAACATTCACAAGGCGATTTGGAAAAAAGTCTTTTCACCGTCCAACTTTGACCACTTCACAACTACTTTCAGAGGATGGCTTGGAGTTTTGCCACATCCCGTAATGGCAAAAAAAAAAATAAACCTTTCATATTTAAAAGGTGAAGCAAGCCGTCCAGCAAGAAGTAGCCTATGTCGAGCAGAGATCAATTTTCAACCAAGTTAACCAGTTTCATGCGCTCGGCATAAAATTTGTATTGCATACCTGGTAGAAATTTAGTGTAAATCCATTGTAGTGATTCAACCAGATTCGTATCCTTGATGACATATGATGACCAAACTGGACTGACTTACTCCAAATGAGGCCTAACAAAAATTATGAATAGCTCCGCTTACAGGGTGCAGAGGGACATGGGGATTGGCTTGAAATGCGTGGGTGACGCGAGACGTAAAAGCCCACACTAAAGTAAGAAGGTCACCAGAAACGAAACAACGCTTAATCATCGCCGCTCTCTGTCTAGCAGATTTAACATGTTATTGCAATGTATGATCATTTTTAGGTCAATGAAAATCAAACACCTAAACCCTTGACGTTAAAAACGTACGTTAGAGTTCTGTCGTTTAGAAAATGGCCATAATACGGATTTTTGCTCCCAATGTGGAAAGACGAGCAAACGAAATTGTCAAGGGACAGTTGCCAGTTGTAGACCATGCTTCGAGCTGTGCAATAACATTAGCACCTTTACGTCGTCAACAAATTTTAATGTTTCAGCATCATTACACTGCAGGTCATTAAAGTTTGTAACAAAATTAGGTCCCAAAACTGAGCCCTGAGGAACACCACTAACAAATGGTTTTTGTGTAGACATGGCTTGGCCAACACGAACACGCTGTGACCGATCCAAAAGGAAAGCTTTAATCCACTTATCAGTAATGCCAAAGCAAAGATAACGACTGAATCGAATACCTTCGTAAAATCAATAAGTCGGCTATAACTTCAGTTGAACGCCCGCTTTCTATAGCAACGGACTGGTCATCCAAACAGGGTAATCTAATTCATTTGCTCTACCAGGTATGAACCCAAACTCGTCTTTTACACAGTTTGCTGGGCTCAAGAAAAAGTAGCAATTCCTTTATTATTTTTTCCACGTGATTTTGCATGAAACACTGGTTAAGTATATTAACCCTGTAATGTTCATGACGAACTGGACGCATTTTAAGTTGGCTCAGTCGTGGGATTCGAGCCTGCATTCATTGATGAGGACGATAGCCGCTGGACCGTTGCTCGGGTTCCCTTCACAAAGCCCGCGTTGAGCCGTTTTTTGGCGTCCATAGCCGTCCAATATATTGGGCGTTGGGCAGTAGGTGCCGCCTATTCTCACAAGGCCAGTCTACCCCAACCCAAGACGACGAGAGATCTAATTGTGTCTCCGATCTAAGCATACGTAACGGTACTTTAAAAAAGGGTTCGTGGTGGTTTTCTAGGCTAAAGTTAACAGTTCGTGACGTCGTGTTGGCCTTGAACGTACTCACCGCAGCTGACAAAATGGCTGTAAAGCGTTAAATTATACGGAAGGCCTCTCGCTTCTTAAGTTGGGTTTGGCATAAATATACTGAAAGTTATACTTAAAGAAATCACGCAAAACCAAAAGAACTAAGTAATAAGCTTAATCTTACAAAATTTCGGTGGAATTTGCTGCCCACTTCTTCAGGCCAAAGTCCTAACATTTGCACGATTTAAAAGCTTATTACTTACTTCTTTTGGTTTTGCGCGATTTATTAGTAAGCATGACTAATTGTAACCAACGTAACAGAATCGGACCATCGGTGTTTTCGATACTGAAAGTTACAGAGTTAAAGCTTGTTTTGGCAGTCATGATGATTCAATTTTGATGTTTTTGTTTCGTATTTAAATTACATCCGACTCTTGCAGGCCTATTGTTCTGAATTATCAACTAGCGTGAATTTCTGCGTTGTATGACCTGCATCTTTCCCAAAAACGACAAAAAATAGCAGTTAAGCAGATCCATTGCTTGCAGTCTATAAAACATGTAGCCTATTTTTTTAACAACAAAATTTAATTGTAAACAGTTCTGATGGCATTAAAATCACATTCAGACCCAAACGATTTTAACTGTAGCAACACGAAATGAAGGCCATTCTACTGGCACTCGCCTGAATGTCAGATAAGGTCCGTTGCTTCCACTTAAGACAACTTAAATCCGGGAACAGACAGGCAAACAAACGGTCAAAAAAAAGTTAGCAGACGATAGTGTAGATGGCAGTAAAAGTTTTATAAGCTGTGGCTCTGTTAGACTAACGCACTGTTTTATTTTTTATAATTTTTTTGTGGCCATGCGGGTAATGGAGCAAATTACAATTTAAAATGATTTTAAGACAATTGGCTTGGCTTAAATCGTCCGCCGAAACAATTTTGCCCATAAAACTGGATCTTTGGGTCATTTGGACAATTTTTTAAGGGAGGAGTCAGTATTTAGCAACCAGGATAGGACGAACTGAAAAATATAAACTTGGGGAGGTCAACTTAGTTTTTAAAATAGTCAAGTTAGTTTAAGAGCTCAACCACTCAACTTGCAATGTTCCCTTTTAATTTTTGTCTTGCTAGTTGAGGGGTCGGTTTCAAGATTCCTCGTCTTTTATCATAATAGTCAAGTTCCCATTAGGAACGATCGCCAAAGACATTTGAATTTTAAATGCAGAAATTTCACGTTTGACTGTTTTTGTTGCTAGCGTCAGCGTGTTGCAACTTTTTTATTAATTTTTATGAAATTGGCATCTTTTTCTGGTTGAAACGCATTTTGCTGTACAGTATTGTACATTGTATTTTGAACACTTCTTTGCCACACAAGCATTGATGCAGCGCTTTTTCCTGGACGAAAATTCCATTGTTAGTATTTGGCGTTGTTACGCCGAAACTTGCCTCATTCGAACTATCTATATAACTTAAAAACGTGCTCCAACAATACAACGTTGTTCTGTTCCAACAATGGAAAGATGTTTGCTCAAACATTGGCATCTACCAGGAATGATTCATCCGTAGGCAGAATTCAATAAACATTTGAAGTGTTCAAAATTCAAAGTCCAATACTGTACAATTCAAGGCGTGTAACGTGCACAAAAATGTAAAGGTTGGCATCAAGCATATTGCAGGCAAGCAGAACACTGAGCCTGAGCAACAGTATGGAACTCTGGGCATGGAAAAAATATCCAAATAAGATTTGGTTTTCGTGTGAACGCTGTTGTAAGCTATAAGTTTGTAGCAATCTGGATAGTGCCTTGGTAACTCAGTGGTAAACTAAAAGCAGTCGGAAATTCCAGGTTCATGACATGGCATGTTCATGACACGAGTTTTCGTGCAGCTTTCACATAACAGACTACTTTCACAACACGTGGCTACACAGAGAAGTACCAACATGCTCTGCGAACATTGTTGAGGAGTCCCTGGTTTCCACGAACAAAGTGAACAAGTACATCCAAGTGGTTAAAATGGTCAGCTGCAAACTCAGTGAACGACGCATCGAATCCCTCGACCGACTATTTAAGTACACTGGGGAAAAGGATAGATGGGCGTGCACTGGCTGTCGTTGGAAACTCAGGTGCAACGTCAGGAGTAAGTTTCTTCTTAATTGCAACTTCGTTTCTCTGCATATCTTTAACATTTTTGTTTCTCTTCTTCAAAATGCACTGTTTCAAAATATATTGTTATCATTATTTATTATTTCTTTTCATTATCACGCCATCAAACGTAGACTCGCATATCGTTGGAATGAGGTCTTGTGCTCTTTGCACTTTAGATTGAAGCCAACAATCTCTTGGTATTGAAGATTACTCAAGATAAAAGCTACTTATTTAATGTTTCCAATACTATCTATTGAGTTGATCAGGCTCTGACAAGAGACGCCACAGCGTTTTATTATGAAATTCGGTTATCAGGAACTGTTAACATCGTCATAAAATAAAACACATTGAACACAACAGCGCAGGACGTGCTGTTGTAAAATTTAACCCACTTCTCTATAATTTATGTATGTTTGGGTCTAGGTCTAGCCCAACATTCAAAAGTTGAATGTGGGTAGTTGACCCCCCTCTCTGTGTGGTTAGCCTAATGTGTGGTTTTTAAATTGTAGCCTAGCAGCTATGGAGGATGAATGTACTCAGCCCACCGTTGTCAAACAGACACAGTGACCGCATTTGATGAATAATTATTGATGTATGTATGTTGTGCGTGCCTTAGGCTGCACCTCTCCATTTTGGAAGTGATGTATGGTTGGGCGACAAGAACTTAGGAATGTGGAGATGATTTTTTTGTATCTCTTAGAGGAGAAAGGATTTGAGGATAACGAATTCAGAATTCGATTATGGCATTCGTTGACTGTGTTAGTACAGCAATAAATTGTAAGTTTTTTGGGGTTAGCCAAAAACCATAGGAGTTGAGGGGTCAACCAAATAGACACTCAGAATTGCTGGAGAATCCTGAGGAAGAAAAGAAAATGCCCCGACTGGGACTCTAACCCGGGACATTCCGCTCATCCGGTATTTCTTGCTATTTTCTAAACTTTTTTCTGGCTGCAGTTCCTACTCATGTTCCTAATTTTTGGGATTTTATGCTGCGACCCCTGAGCATTGTAAATTCATAAACGTTTGTTTACGGACCGTTAGGAGCAGAATGAATTGTACCGCGTAGGCTACTGGCTTATATATTTATATGAACTTTTTAGAGTTACTTCCTTTGTTGAAAGTTACATATTGAGGTACAGCATGTGAGACAACATTTATTGCTATGTAGAAAAAATCTGAATTCTGTACTAAATGTAAAATATGCGAAAATATGCAGATAATCTTCAGCTCTGAGTAAAAGTTTAAACTGCAGAAAATCTGCAGACTAGGCTAGCTGGAAAGTGTGGAAAAACTGCATTTAAACTGGAGTTCTGATATCAACTAAATATAGTTTGCAGTAAATCTGCAGTTTTATACACCTCTTGATTATAATTTGCATTTCTCTGCAGAACTTTGTTTTAATTGCAGATTATCTGCAGTTCTATATAACACTTAATTTTAATTTGCAGACTTTGGACGTAGAAAAAAGTTTGTGCTCATAAGCTGCAGATCAAACTATTGCCTTTCACAAAAACTGCACATTTTCTGCTGTTATTTACAAATTATCTACAGTTCTGTACAGCACTTGATTTTAGTTTGCAGATTGTTTTAAAGAGAGTTTGCAGATTGCCTGAAAAAACTGCAAAAAAAAACTCTGATTATCTGTACAATGTTTAGCAAGGGTGCTACAGGCATGTATTAAAACCTTTTTACGTTGTATTCCTCTATAACTTGTGTGGTGTCATCATAGAGGCACCATAATGATAGCCATTTTAGATCCTATTCACGTTCCCAGCGTGCCATAACAATATTGCCATAGTAATCCAGGGACTATCTATATCATGTTCACACCATACATTCAGTATCACATGACATGGTCATGTGATCATCATACATTATATAAAGGCTTGTCCTTCAATTGTTAGCCTACAACAGTAGTTCTTGTCTTCCCTTATGCTTAGTATAACCCACGAGATGTGTGCGACCATCTTCATACATCACAACTTGTGTTCTTTAATTCGCATGTTAACAGATTTTTCGTGGTTCTGTGCTTTTGTCATGTGGCCTTGGTTCAACCTGATAACGATTTAGAAGTTAGGAGTAGAAAACAGTTTCTAGATACCATTTTCGGCCGCCATATTGATTTTTTACTAGGTTGTCTAAAAACAAAGTTGCGACTTTTCGTCCCCCAAAATGCATGCTCCCAGTATGGACCGTGAGCGTGCATTGAGCGCTGGTATGGCAGTGGTACCGTTGGCAGCGCGGGAATGAATCGTCTAGCCATCCCAGTCAGAACTGAAGAGTGAAACTCCAGGATGCGAAATCAGAACTGTGGGGCCGTGCTTATTGCCGGAATGATAAACATCCTCAAGCCTTCACATTTACAATTGCCGGAATATACGAAGAATGAAACTCGGTGTACATTTGCAATCAGAACTTTAGGCGGTTGACTTGTGAAAAAAAAATTGTGGAAAAAAATGTTTCTTCCGACCATTCTGGGACAAGTTGACCTGGCGACTAAAATCCCGGGATGAACAGTCCAATCCAGGTACCGTCTAAAACTAAGTAGCCTGTAATGTTTCGTTTGGCATTACAGAATATACCTACCGAATTTCATTCGAATCGGTTGACGCGTTTGGCTATAATTGCGGGATAAACAGAGCAACATGCTAATAATGAAGAGGAAAAATTAGAGCCGTAGTTTTACTTCGTTCAGACGAGAATTGGTTTTGAATTTAGATTTGCATCACCCCCTACTTGCAGAAAAAGAACGGTTTCATTACGTACATTATTAATACCGTAGTCCAAGGCGGTGTCATCATGTCGCAGAAACTGTGACAGCAGCAAATATTAGAATTAAAACGCATTGCGCCATCTATTACGATGACCATTTCCTATTTCCTCAAAGCCACCAGAGAAATACCTAATGATCAGCGTCTTCTGTGATATAGGTAAAGGGGCAAATGCCGTCCTCACATAGGTTTCCAGGTAGTTCTGTCCAAAATGGACATTTCCTCTTGGAACTAGCAGGTGGACGTATGCCTGTACAGAGATTAGGGTCAAGGTTTAACACTAAGCATGCGTGCGTCATGTTTTATAAAATGCTGTGTTCCGTTCTTCGTTTTCGGTTCTAGGCTATTTATGGAGAAATTTTGTCCAAAGTGTAAATTAATATTATAGACGAAAGTTAAGACAAGTTGCCCTACCTGTAATCCTTTATTATCACAAGTTTAGAAAAATCTGTGATCAAAATAATTTAAAACTGACAGATCACTTTACACGTTGTGAAGTAATAACATTCGTTTAAAATGTTAAAGTTCTTAGATTTCAGCACGGAGCTAAGTAAGATGTGAAGTTTTATTTCCATATCCAAACAAATCAGATTTTCACATACCTGCAGTTGAAGAAAAGAGCCAAGCCCCTTAATCAGCAGAATTTTAATGTGGCTTAATTTTGAATGTTGTATTTACTCGAGCCCTAGGGTGGACCGTAGGGCTCGAAGAAGTGACCATGATAATATCGCATGCTCCATCTCTCGTTCGTGGTCGCAACGCCGTGCGGCCAAATGTGGAACTACTGAATAACCCACTCCGTATAATTATTCAAGCCTTGCAGCAACTCCATGTGCAGCAGCGTTCCAACACTATGAAACACGGAAGGAGACTGCTTCTTCAAGCCAAGGCCAGCTGGGGCAAAAATCGCTTGTCTCCTCTCCTGACCTAATGCCAGTTCATGCGCATACCGGAAAGTTGATGCATTTTAGCTTTGCCTTGGTAAAATAAGACACTGGTGAGGGTGAATCAACTGGCCTGGGAGAGGAAACGAAACCCACAGCTTCTCTCCCTGATGACCTTGTGACAAAGGATGGAATATGAAGGGATAGTTACAGCACTGACACTCCCACGTCCTGATGCATTCATCAGCTCCTGGCGATACCAAAGCGATGCACAAGGCGATTATGAGGCCAATAGGAATCACCCTGTAATATCAGCCAATGGCTACGTCTGTACGCAATTTCAAATCTGGCCTAACTGACGCTTCCGATATTACACGTCACTTCCGGTTTGTTTCAACTGAAAAAAAAAGGCCGGCTTACTGCCTTTAATTAACGTTAGCTGTCACGCATTAAGTTTACAATTTAATGTCGTCACCAACGCGAGTCTGTTTTAATTTGCATGCAAACCTTTTGGTTAACACCGCAGCAAATAAAGCGAACATAAAAGGAGCTTCTTTTAGGCAATTTGCTCGTGTAATGCATGGACGAAAATTGCGCATGAAAATAAATAAGCCCTTGGTCGCAATCTGGCCCTAGTGTTCTGCTTTATTAAAGCGTATGAGTCATAAACAGCTTGGTGCAATGTCATATCACGTTTTAAGAGGCCCAAGCAATGCTAAATTAAACAGAGCTTTATGGCTGCCATTGGGCGATTAGCTTGGCTGCACCCCCTGGCGACAACCTCTGTCAACGCCCTGCTGGTTGGTGTCACTGTGTAGTTTATCATTGTACTTTTATTTTTGTTTTTTAGGTGATTGCGTTAGGTAAATGGTTTGTTCGTGTGGAAAGGGCAATAAAAGTAATGACATTTTGGGAGAAAAGGTTTTGGTAATCTTTTTGTAACTGCTTCTTTTTTAACGAGTAATTCCGACAATTTAGTTTTCTCCATTTACGATCGTTGATTTTTTCAATATTCCAAGAATGCCGGATCTCTGAAAAATCAAAAAATTGTTAGGGATTCCTGCCAAGCTTTTCTGCCATTTGAAGTCGTAGTCAAACGCCAAGATCTTTCGCCAAGACAATCCTACCAACTACTGTAATAGTTCGAAGGTTAAATGAAAAATGTGAAATTGCTTCCTACGTAATTTTCTGTTTTTCATTTAACCTTTGAACTATTGTCGGCGGGAGTAACTTGGCGAAAGAGCTTGGTGTTGACATTACACCTTTAAAGGGCCGAAAAGCTTGGTGGGAATTTTTGACAAGTTTTGTTTTTGAGAGATATCACATTTTTTGGTCCAAATTGATAAAATTCCATTTTTTTTTCATCGCAATGACAAAAAGCTGAAACCCCAGTTTTTACTATCCTTTTTTTTTTCTTTAGTGGGTTTCCATTTTGAGGACAGCAGTAAGGTTTCACGTGGACTTAACACTTCAGCAACATGGTATCTGATACCTTACAGGAAAGCTTATTCGTGTTCCTTTACTGGTTTTACTTTGGTTCGGTTAAACATCATACGATTATCATACGCTTTGTTTTATAGTAGGTTTGTGTGTGTTTTAACCTTTGTCGAGAAGTCCACCAAACTGATTATTTACCAACAAGGCAACAATTCTTCATTCTACCTGTTCTTGTCGTGCTGCGTACTCGTTTTTGTGTTCATTGTAGTAAGTCGAAATATAGTGTATGAGGGGGTTTGCTCCAGAAATAATCTCTCTTCGTCTACAGTAAGGCAGATAACCCGGTTTGGCTCCCGTATGTAAAACAACAACAGACAATAAAAATGTAGTAACTGCCCTTAAAAAAATTTTCAGATTGATTGGTAACTATGAATTTACGCTTCCCCTAACCCTCAGAACAGCAAAAGGCACGTCCCACGGTTAAACTTTAGCTCTCTGCAAAATTTCAGCTTTATGAGTTGCCTGGAAGAATTTATTTGTAGTTTATTTGTAAAAACTCGTAGTTGCTAGTAACTAGTAATTAGGCAAATATCAACGTTATTGACACCTTTTTTTCCACAAGCAAACTTAAGTGACTTTTATCTGCTAGGCGACCAAAGTCTCCCGATCAAAAGTAGTTTCAGCCTTTTCTGTCATATTGTTGCTTTTCCTCAGATGCCGGAAAACAGCCATAGCTTTACAAGACACAGTTGTATTTTATCTGGATAGGACGGACATTAATACTATCTTGAATCTTGGCGGGTGACACATTAGCTAATGTCTTAATATACACTACAATTTAAGAGCCAGTTACGGCTTCACACGTAAAAATATAAATAGGTTTTAATGATCCATATACAAAATACAATAGACAATATCAGGGCCTGCATAACTAATCCTTGGAATGTGTGCTGCAAAAATGTTTTGACAATATGCAGTGACGTTCGAAACGTACACAGCCAGCCAGTGCTCGGATTTGGAACTTGCACAGAAAAGATTTTAGCAGTTCAAATACGTAACTAAGATTCTGTATGATTTCATGCAAATCATGTCATTTATTTCACGATATTCTGAACAACAAGGTAAATACAGTTTACGATATCTCGATCTAGTCACGTAGTTCGGGTTCAATTTAAATTAGTGTGTTCGTGTCTGAGTGTCTTGGACGCTGTCCACTCTGCTACGATTTGCTCGCTGTGCCCGTGGTCCCACGAAAGCCTCACAAGTTCACCTTTCATCTCTGGTTTGGTTCGTACTGATCCTTAAGACACGGTATTCTTTGGCTATTTTTCCTCCCTGTGCTGGCAAATGACTGCACCAAGCCACAAGATCTTTAAATGATAAATAAATAAATAAATAGATGTTGTTTAAAAATATGTAAGTTAGTGGAAGCACCTCCGATGATACGCGCAACCGTCAGTTTAAGTGAGTCCTCTAGTGTAGCCATTGCCACGAACCACGAAATGGGGTCGAAATCGACAAAACCCCGAAGGATGGAGAATGTTAAACACAAATCTGCGTGCAATTGCCGAGGCTCGAGAAACTTACTGAGACGCGTTGCATAAGGCAATTTGCAGTATCCCGGAAGATATTACATGAACGATCGTTGTACAGATTCAATATGTTCAATGTCTTTAAGATGATGCGAAGACCAGACTGGACTGGCATATTCAAGAATAGGCCGCACAGGCTTTAATTAAAGCAGGAACGTGGCGAGAGAGATAGCGTCTTCTCACCACGTAACTAATCGTTTCTAACAAATTTAGTTTGTAAGACGCGTAGTACCACAGATTACAAAGGCTAGATATTTCATCTTACCTCTTCCAAGCCTACGTGGGACCCTGCTGGTACTTCTGGCTAATACCTCTTTGATGATGCTTTACTTTCCTGTTGCTTCGAAGGCCAAGCACTAGCAGAGATGTTAGTAGCCGCAACTACGACCCGGGCCCCGCGCAGGCTTGGAAGAGGTAAGATACGATGTGAAGCAGCATAAAGAGTCATCGTGCATTGGTACCTGTCTGCAGCTCCAATTTGAATCAATGATGGGCATATCGACGACAAATAATATTGGTGTGAGAGAGGGAGGGCTACGGTTGAATTTCTAACTTAATTTCTGAATTTTTCCGAAACTTGTTTG
The DNA here is from genome assembly GCA_023313725.1 of Lithobius niger. Lineage (NCBI taxonomy): Eukaryota > Metazoa > Arthropoda > Chilopoda > Lithobiomorpha > Lithobiidae > Lithobius > Lithobius niger. Next base: position 42,862 of record JAHWFP010251906.1, on the reverse strand, counting down.
GTTATTCCTCCATTTCTTTTTTTTTTGGCAGTTTCTTTGGTTATTTCCGACTGAGATAATTTTTCCGACAATTTCTTCATTAGAAACGGATGTAATACTTAATTTATGTAATTTGCATTTCAATTTAGGATAATAATAATAAAACAATTCCATAAGTTTGTAGAAACCACAGTGTTGCAGAAATGGTACGTCCACGTGAGACGTACTGCTGTTCTCAAAACGAAACTACCCCCCCCCCCCCAAAAAAAAAAAGGGACCATAAAACTGGAGAGGCTTTTCCATCTCGTAATTGCTCAGAAAAAAATTGATTTGATCAATTTGGACCAAAGAGATGTGCTATGTCCCCAAAAACAAAACTTGTTAAAGATTCCCGCCAAGATTTTCGGTCATTTAAAGTTGTGATGTCAAACGTCAAGCTCTTTCGTCAAATTGATCCCACCGACATAGACTTAAATTAAACGTTAAATTAAATAATTGAAAACTGCGCAGTTAGTAACCTTCGAACTATTACTCGGTGGGTGGCACTAACTTGGCGAAAGAGCTTGGCGTTTGATATCATGACTTCAAACGGTCGAAAGCATGGCGGGAATCTTTAACAACCTCCAAGATCATTCGTTACACATACATTTTCTCAGTTTCTCTTTAATAGTTTTGGTTAATTTCGTGTTTGTTTTAGTTAGTGACTCGATTTTTTTGACAGCTTTACAACATACTTCATTAGATTAGGTCATGATGATGTCAGGCTGGTGTAATTCCAAGGTCATTTTTTTTTGTTGTTGCTGCTGACATGCTGGGTAATTGTCGGACAATTGCTTCAACGCAAAAAAAAAAACCCTTACAACAACAACAGTTTCGTGACAACTGATGTTTTTAGCCACCTAATTGTTTCCATCATTTCAGCCGCCATTTTAAAACAGAATGACTGAGTGAACTAGTGCCCTAGCCATAAGCCAGTCTACTTAATAACACTTTTTCGGTGTCAAATTCGACTTTTGTGTAATTTAAAGTATTGCAAGCTTGACCGATTGTGCAGTGCGCTGGACGACGACAGCATTTCCGAGTTGAAATGTGATACGGTTGATGTAGTGGCCTGGACTCTGCATCAGATTTATTATAGTCGGTATAGGCCTGTTGGTTTTGGCGTGACCATAGTTAACTATCTGTTGAAGACTTAAGAAAAAAAGGAAGAGGGGGAGGGAGGGCAAGCAAAGTGCACACCTACCCCCCCCCCCCCCCCCCCTCCCGAAGAGGGCAGATACGACTTTTAGTAAAAAGGCATATGAGGTTTAGTGGACATTTTTTTGTGGGAACTTTTTTGTTACTTTTTTTCTTATGCCCCTTTTAGGCGTTTTTAGGTCTTTTAAGGCCCTTGGCCCTTTCTCTGGTACGAGCATACCAGCAAATCTCGGCACAAAATTACCATTTTTTTTTTTTACAAAAAGGGCTGGGCAGTGTCAAAGGGGGGGGCCCCCCCCGGCTCTGTGCCACCCTGTAGAATGGGAAGCGTCGCTGAACATTGTGGACTTTTGGCAAATGACGACAAACTGCCGTACACAAACAATCACGGCAGTGAGAAGGGGGCTACTAGAAACAGAAAATTGGTATAAAGTGGACCACCAAAAAGCTAAAAATGCTCAATTTTATCTGTTACCAGGTGATTAAAAATTCAAATACGTCCATAGGACCTAGGGGTATCCAAGTTGTAATTCTGTCTTTGTGTTTCACCGCTTGTCACAACTCACAAGGTCGTCTGGGAGAGAATCGTGAGTATTTCATTTTCTGGCCAAAGTCCACTTGATTTAACGTCGTCTAAGTATTACTTACCAAAGCAGTGCTAACAGGTACTTTCCGCCACGCTTGAGAACAGGTTTGGAACTGGGAGATGAACTGGGAGATGATCAATTTCTACCTCAGTCGGCCTTGGCTGGAGAAACAAATTGCCACGTGAAGGTTATTCCAGGAGAAAGTTTGTTCAGCACGCGTGTTATTTTTCAATTCCATTTATTGGGTAAAAACCTACACAGCTTACTTTGTAACGTTCGTTTTCCGCAAAAGTAAAAACGGACACTAGTTCGACAACTGGCCGCTCGGGGTCAGGACTCGATACATGCGGTGGAACAAGGGGTAGTATTGTGGACTCCTCTGCTTTTGACCGCTCCTTCCATTACTAAGTATTGTGCAAAATGACTAACGGTCTTAGGCTATACAATAGATAAAAAAAAATTAGCTAAAAATCACATCTTACCTCTTCCAATGCTACGCGGGACCCTGGTGATAGTTGCGGCTACTATTGCCTCTGATAATGCTTCTTTGCCTTCCAGGCTTCCAAGCAACACGGAAGCAAAGCATTAACAGAGGTATTAGTAGCCGCAACTATTGCCAGAGTCCCACGTAACAAGAGGTAACAAGGGACCCACGTAACAAGATTTAAGATGCGATATCTTGTAACTTTCTTTTCTATGGTATTATTGAGAAAAACTTCCTCGTTACAAGCGACAACTTACTTCGATTTCTGTAGAGGGAAAAAATAATAAAAAGTTGTACCATTGAAAACTTAAAAATGGTGACATCTTTTTAAACGTCTTAGGCCTATTTGCAAAAGATTTCTTCATTTCAAAACCACATCGCTTAGTTTCATTTGTTTCCTCTTTTCATCTGTTTCATCTGTTCAGGGACGTTAGGGGTATTTTTGTCTTAATTTTCGGGACCGTAGGTAGTTTTTGTTCTTAAATCCTGGATTTTACCGACACTTTTTTGAAATATGCACGATTATCAGCACGGTCTGTTAAAAGGACATACCTTCTCACTATATTCGAGCATCTTTCCTTTGCAACATTTACGCGCTTCTTGCCAAAACTGAGCCGTACAGGAAAGCAAACCAGGTGGAGTGTACCTTTAATACAACTTGGACTCGATGTTAAGTCAACGTTACAGAATTACTTTGTTTGCGTGTTTGTTTGTTCGTCTATAACCCTCTAAACAACGATCCTAATAATAGACATATAAAAAAAAATTAAGAAATCAAAAGTGCAGTGTCTAGACTAATGTGTGCTGCACTGTTATCAATTTTCGACCCTGTAAAATATTTTTTTTCATTCTTTTTTTTTTTCCTTTTTGGTTAGTTTATGGGGAAGAGTCCACTGATTAACCACCGTCCATGAGCGAAAAACCTGTTTAAGAAGAAGGGAAAAAGCTAGTGGCAGGGTTTGAACCCGAGTGTTTCTGAAGAAACCTAATCCACGGGTGGGTTTTTTCTCTGGGGGGGGGGGTATCGTTTTCTTCGGGCTTTTATCATTCTAGTTGGGGATGACGACAAGTAAATTAATCCAAATGCGAGTTTTGTGAAGGTTCCTGGGGGATCCGAGCAAAGCGACCGAATCAAAGGTAATGGCTTTGGACTGTGAACCAAAAGGACGCACGATGAATCTCGTAACTGATCTATGTACATAAACAAACTGTGTACGCGCCTGCTGGGTTTCAAGGAATTCATGCACTAAATTGATCTATTCATTGACTCATTAGTGTTTGGTTTTTTTTTTTTTTTTTGCTAGACTTTTATGACCAGTTGATTGCAGGTAGCAGGTACCCGTACAATTATTTTATTCTTGTTTTGGCTGTATTGTGTTGCATTCTCATGGCCGTCTCGAAGACACAATGTTGGGGGGGGGGGGGGGGGATTTGAGAATGAAATTTCCGACTGGAACCCCGAAAAATGTGGGAACCTTTTTTTTTTCTTTCAAGTTATTTACCCACATTTATTAGAGGTTTCGTCCCACCTCTTCGTTTTTCCGACTAAAACTTTTGGGTTAGGTTTCTTCTTCCCCCCCCCCCGACCGTACGTTTTCTTTTCTCGTCGCATTTAGCTTCTAGAAAGGCTGTGACGTAGTAGTTCACAATCTGTGCTTGTATGGCGTTGGCCTTCTTGGTTCCAACCAATATGATACAGCTATAGGTGTGGCAGAAAAAAAACTAACAATAACGTTGAAATAATTAATCAGATAACAGTGAAAGAAAAATTTGAAAATACCACCCACAACAGGATTATCGTAAAATAAAGCCAAGTATTCTTATGTAATTTTAAAAGTTCATTTTGAAATAGAGGTATCTAATCTTTGAAATCGTCAGTAACTGCCACCGTATTCAGGTGGAACTATTCCAGAGTGACATATTTAAACAAGTGCGTAAAATACACCCCGAGCTCGTTATCTGATAAATACCTCGATCGACTATGATTGATGTTTACAATCTTATCGTTCTCTATCGTCTGCTTTATCGTTGTAAATGATTGGCAAGAGATGCAATCGTGTATAATGGCAGCATGTTTGTGATAAATTCACCATTTATCAGGAAAAAATTATTAGCATTACGTCAAATCAAAGGTGGCCTAAATATAGACAGTTCAAACTATAGAATTAAGCTTTCGAATGGTTCGGCGAATAGCAGTTGGAACGTTATTGCAGTTGCAGTAGGAATTTCCTTCCAATTTCGTAGATTTTAACCATTTAAAGGTAAGTGGGAGAAACAAGACCTCGAAGTCGTACCCAAGAAATAACGGACATTAAACAACTTTTATGAACTCATTCGAATTTTGAGTGACAGGACCAGGATTCACTATTATCATAGATACGCCCACTCATACAAAGTCAGATTGAGCCGCCAGGGAATCCCCGGGGAGGCCTCCACTATAAGAGGCCCTTGTTTAAACCAAAATTCTTTTTTGAAAAATTTGAAATGCATTCGTATGAAAATTGCATTCGAAGTCGCAGGAAAACGTTTCAGATTCATGCGGATTTCTTTTCTAGCTTACAGGGCTACGACTCGGAGCCCCCCCTCCCCCCAAACTAACAGCAGGCCATCCCAAAAAATATTATTTTGACAAATTTGAAATACATTCCTATATAGATTGCGTCACTAAGTTGCAGGGAACCTTTTCATCACGCTGACGCGACGCTCCATCCCGGAACCCACCCCGCACTACAGGAAGCCCCTATTTAAAAAAAAAAACAATAAGTTTTCGAAAAATGTGAAATGAATTCCTATGAAAATTGAAGCTCTAAGTTTTAGGAAAACGTTTCAGATTCACACAGATTTCAATACTGTAGTTTCCGGTTATCCCCCCCTCCCCCAACCCGTCCCACGCGAGGCCCGGGGAGGCTCGAACTCTCCCAATCCGACCCAACGCTCATAGAATGGGGTGGGGGGAGGGATTAAAATAGGGTCTAAGGTAAACTGCTAGCGGTCAGGGACTCTCGGAATCCCCCCCCCCCCAATAAGTGTTACAACCAGCCCTAACTAAGATTTTAGTATCTTAAAAGGTAACATAATATGATTTTTCATCTGCCATATTGAACTTTTTATTTAATTTTATTGTTATCAATGGGAGACACGGGACGAAAACCAAACTTGCTGCCGTAAACCGAACAATGCCAAGGTAAGGATTGCAGAAGCGGTGCTGCAGCAATGGGGGGGGGGGGGGGAGGTGGCAAGGCACCTGGGCCTACATTTTTACGTAAAAGAACGTACTAACAAATAGGGCAGAACCATGAACCCAAATTGTTTAGTTCTGGTGCGCTACATATTATCCTAGCACCCCCTTTTTTTTTTGTTTTTTAGCATTGCTTTTAACTTGGCTAAATGTTGCAAATGCTTTTATTTCATGTTTTTTTTAACGTACACCATTTTTTTACTACATTCACTCAAACATGTGTAAATGTTGTAAAAGCTACTTATGCGCAGGATGCATGGAAATGGAGAGAGTTTGTCCTTTTAATCGCCGCTCCTTTTATCTACCCCTGGTGCGCCACTGCAAGATACGAATGGGAAAGGATTAAACGCGGTGTCAGTGATGTGGTGAAGGAATGACTAGTTATGATTCGGGTGCCGGTACTCCAGTGAAGAGTTATGCTAAAAGCTTGCGTACTGTACTACTTTATTTCTTGTAGGCTACGTGCTTTCGTTATTGACTATTTCCTCTAGTATACGGTTATTGAATAGGGTTAGTATACGATTTCTGTGAATATTGGCATCGTCACGTTTATTTATTGTATATCATCAGAACTATAAAATAGTAGGATAGTACACCCATCAACAATGATCGTAGTAGTCTTGGTAAATGTAGCCTAAAGCATGATGAAGGTATCTGGCAAGTAATTTGCAGAGCGAGCGAAGCGTAGCCACTAGCCTATAACTGACACCAAACTACAAAATGTTGGTTGGTTGGGTGGTCAGTTGGTTGCACATTTTTAGTTTGGGTGAAGCCCAAACGAATTGTCGAAATGGAATGAAATTCCGACGAAGCATACACCATGCTTGTGGTAGTCAAAAGAACTTAAAAAAACACGGCAAATTACATTTTGGTTGCTTCTTTCTAGCTGATAACCTTTTTTCTGTCACTCAATGAAATAATAACATTTGATCGTTGCATTTAACCACTACAGGGAGAAACACAGACATAAAAAAACAAAAGGATTCCATTCACATTAGTTTCATTTGAAAAAAGAATGCTTGGAGAAATTAACTTTAGCTTGGCGACAAAAGTGGTGTTTACACTAACGATGGGAATCCTGACTACGAAACCTGAATTCAATGTATCAAGGCGAAGCGGTATATATCAAACGAAATAATACAGCTGAGAAAGTGTTTTTACCAAAGCACGAAACAATAATATGCCTGCATATAATAGTTTAAAAATTCCTCATTGCCACGGTAACGTAACCGTATGAAGGAATAGGCGTAACTATCGAACCTAAGTTGTTAGCTGCTACTTACGAAACTTAATCACCAGGGAAATATTAGACCTAAAACTAGGCATCAAGCTAACATATTTTTAACCTACAATGTGATGGGTATTACTCTTAGATTTTTATAACATTTTTATGTTTTGCGTCTGTAGGTATTTAGTTTGTCTCTGTTAAGAGAACAGTTTTCTTGGTTATATCGTGATATTACAATATATTGTGATATATTTCTTCCCCATATATCGTATTCGAATTGTTCACTGTCACCCATCCAGTGCAACTATTTGCTCATGTTTACGTGCCATGCAAAGATTGTCTGGTTTTTAGACCTTGTTTCAACAATCACAGTTGGCACCTTCGCCAATTGGCCTTAAAGGTGCCTCATTGTATTCAGGTGATAATACCTCAATCAGCGCTGCTTACCACTCGTTTTCACCCAAATTTTCCTGTAAAGGAAAGACAAGTGAAAAACACAAATCTATGGTGATAAAAAGTGTGAATCGCATATCCCTGGTGAAAAGAGGATCGGGAGAATCCATAATAATCGTGGTAAAGATTTATTTAACTATCAATATCAATCCGAGTCAAACCTGTGCCTGCCACGTTCTACCTTGTTAGTACATTCTAGCGTCGCCACTATTAGGAGATTCTTCCAGTCCCAAAGTCTCCTAAGCATATGGTAAAAGACATAGAATCCATTGAAATCGTAGCATTTAGTAGGAAATTCTTTCAGCCCCAACTCTTCCTAAACCTATGGTGGGAGGCCACAGAGACCCCAGCATGTTTAGCATATACATGCTACATCCACCAAAGTTTCCTGTAACCAGAATACAAAATTGTCTAATGAAAAGTATGTTTTAAGTGTAAGTGTACAAAATATTACGCAATTTTTCAGATGATGGCAATTTTGTCTAGTATCCCAGGATACGGTAGATTTTCCATGTTTGATGTTTAGTAGAAGAGTCCTTCTGTTCCTAAGTCCAAACCTGAAGACACCGTTGAGACCCTAGCGTGTTTAGCAGGAGATCCTTCCAGTTCCAAACTATGGTACCCTAGCATGGTTAATAGGAGATTCTTCCAGTCCCCCACTTGCCTAAACCTTTCAGAGAGTAGAATCCATAGAGACCGTAGAGATCCTAGCATGTTTAGTAGGAGATGCTTCCAGTCCCAAACTACTAAACCTATGGTAAGAGACCACATAATTCATAGCAACCCTATATTATATTTAATAGGAGATCCTTCCATTCCCCAACTTTCCTAAACCTTTGGGGGAGACAATAGAATCCATAGAGAGTCTAGCAAATTGAGTAGGAGACACTTGTAGTCCCACTCATAAACTTTTAGTGACAGACCTTAGAATCTATAGAGACCCTACCATGTTTAGTAGAGATTCTGCCAGTCTCAAACTCTCCTACTCCTATAGTAACAGACCATCCATAGAGGCCACACAGATCCTAGCGTACATTTTTCCAGTCTCAAACTCTTCCTAAATGTATGGTAAGAGACCATTATAGAAGCCATAAAGACCATAGCGTGTTTAATAAGAGTTCTTCCAGTCCAAAACTCTCCTAAACGTACAGTAATATTACATAAACAAAAACGTTTGATGCTAAAGGTAATGTTTAACTGATCCGAAGTAAAAACATCAAAGGAACACAAATAAACTTTCCTGTAAGGTTTCAGATACTGCAGTGTTACTATACTATTTAGTCCACGTGAAACCTTACTTCTGTACGCATATGTTTATACCATTTTTACTTTTGACACGATACATCAGCTAATGATTGGCACATTAAGTTGGCTAAACGACATCACTGGAATATGTTTAAAAACAGCTCTACAGTTAATTCAGGGTTCGTGCGAGTCTTTGAAAACCTGGAAATGTCCTGGAAAGTAATAAACCTGTTTAAACCAATTATAGTGAGAGTCGATTTGTTTTCTTTTGCGAATACAGCAATCGACTTGGCTACTAATTGTCTAACACCAGTGAATAATTACCCCTCCTTAAAGAACACAATCCAAAAACGCTAATGATTTCTTCGCCGCGGTTCCACGACGCGTATGCAACCGTAAAACCAGTGGCCTCTTGCATTTGTAGTTTTTGATCAGATGCGATGACATCTCTCCGTGCACTCCTCTCATTTAAAGACGAGCCCAATATACGTTTAAGTTTAATTAGACTGTAATTTAACTGTAAGTTTAATTAGACCAATAGTGAACTGAATCAACATTAAAAATATTTAGCACCGTTTGGTCGTTTTATGACAGGGAGGCCTCCAAACCGTTTAGTCCTGGCGTTTTGAATATTTCATTTATCCGATGGCGACGTTGCCACACGGCACAACTTATTTGTAGGAACGTACACATCAGTGGGGCCGCGTGCTTACGTCAGTGATCTGTAGAATAATTTCAGCAAGTTGCCAATCATTGGTCGGTTGGTGGTGACATCTGCCGCTGACAAAGGATACATAGTTCCCAGATGTGATACATAGGACTATGTATCCCAGATGGGATACATAGTCGGGGATGGATGACGTCAGTCGGCTGAAGAAAAAATAACGAACCTCGTACGTTTGCTACGAACAAAAATCTTTGATTATTTCTACGGGAGGAATTCCCCAACGGATTCGACCCATTTTCGAACTTGGACCTAGAAATGTGCCATAGATTCTGTGTGCAAAATATGACAGAAATCCGATAATTCGTTAAAACGTTGTAGCGCGAACACATAGACAGACACACAGACAAATCGTTCGCATAAGATTCTAAATCGACTCTTAAAAATAAAATTCCATTCCGGGAAACGTGCGTACAAATTTTGAAACATGATATATGTATGTATCATCAGTAGAGTGATATACGCCGTAGACGACGTGACTGAAAAACGCTTATCAAATTTAGCCAAGAATGTGTACGTAGCCTTGCATTATTCTTCGTTTGGGCATAAAAAGTTTTGAAATATGGGCTCTGGCATTAATTGTATTTACGTGTATAATGGTTGGATACAGCAACATTGCAGTATCTGAAACCTTACAGGAAAGTTTATTTGTGTTCCTTTGCTGTTTTGACTTCCGATCAGTTAAACCTTACTGTAAGCATCAAAAGTGTTCGTTTTTGTTTCCTACTTTGGCGTACCATGCAATTTAGATTAGCTTGTTTTAATGTTTTGTAACTTTATCTTATGGTTTGCACACACCAACGGAAACAAAAATCTTAAGTCTTCAGTCTACGTCTTGCAGCTGCCGTTTGCTGATTGGCATTGTTGAATGATACCATTGTTTAAAACCATGTAAAACAATCCGTCTGGTCGTTTAGAGCTCCCCAACCCCTGAACCACTTCACCAATTAGAAAAGGCCTTATGGAAAGGGCCCATCTCCAGAGCAATACCTGTAAAATGAGCAAAGAACTAGCTTTATAGGACAAATAGTGTGGTCTGTAGAGAGCGTAGTAAAAACGTGTCGTGCCAACAAGAAGTCCACCAAGCCAAAAATGAAAATAACGATTCCAGCTCAAGTCCAAATCTCCGATGTGTCAAATTGGAAATTAATGAAAGTTGGGCCAGATGTTCACCACGTCCAACAAAGCGTATATACTAAATTTGAGTGGAAAATATGGAAAGACAGCAGAGAAATTAATCATCGAAATGGGAGGTCTGCCACTTTTATGGGAGGTCTGCTGCTTTTATGGGAGGTCTGCTGCTTT
>JAHWFP010251906.1:6450-32412 GCA_023313725.1 Lithobius niger | reverse complement strand
GGTCTGCTGCTTTTATGGGAGGTCTGCTGCTTTTATGGGAGGTCTGCCACTTTTATGGGAGGTCTGCCACTTTTATGGGAGGTCTGCTGCTACATTGGAACTCCTGCAGCATCTGCAGGAGTTCTTCGATGGAGCGCAGTTGCCACGGTCGTGGTTATTCACACTTCTGGTTCCTGTTCATAAAAGGGGCTGTGTACGATCTGATTTGAGAAACGATAGACTTGTAGCGCTGCTTCCGTGCATGCGTAAAGTGTATGAACGCATGTTAGTCTTCAGACTGAGTTGGCACCTAGAATATTATAACTGCCTGTCGAGTATTCAATTTGGGTATAGATCGGAACGAGGAGCGCAGGATGCGATTTTGTTTTTGCTAACTAGTATTAGAGAAGTGTGGGCACAGGGCCTTGCTGTTCTGGCAGTATTTATGGACATACGTGCTGCGTATGGTACTGTAAGTATGGTATGGGTTGGAGCGTCGCTACAACATATGGGTGTTGGACAGAAGCTAACTCGCGCGCTTCTTGCGCTCTTGGCCGAGAGGGTGTTTGTGGCGCGCGCTGAAGTGTAATGGTCGTCGCAAGCAAGCACTGATAGAGGGCTTCCGCAAGAGAGCTGTTTGAGCATCATTTTATTCGCTGTAGCAATAAATGACGTCCTTCAAGAAATGCAGTTGAGCACAAATATTGTATGCTATGCCGACGACGTTGCGTTGGGGTTTGTGGGAGAAGATTTCGGTGAGTTGGCCTGGCAAGCACAATGCGTAGTTGATTGCATAGAGCGCAGATTGGCTGATTGCGGCCTCTCGTTAGCCCTGTCGAAAACTGAGATGGTGCTGTTTTAGCAAAATTTGTTGGTTGAGTTGTCACGGCAGCCTGCACCTATGATAACTGTTAGTGGGGTAACAGTGCGTTCAAATGAGATAGCTAATTATCTAGGAGTTTGGCTGGACAGCGGCTTGAGATGGACGGAACACACTAGGAAACTGAGAGAGAAGGTGGAGCTACGAGTGCCAGTGCTGCGAGCTCTCTCACTATCGTGTAGTCCCGAAAAGCTTGTTGTGAGCGGTGTACCGTACTCGTGTACGGGCCATCATGAAATATCACCTCCCATTCTTGGCGGGAGTGAAGCGACATCTCCATAGCCTACAAATTGCTGTGAAGAACTGTCTCAGATTGGTGACAGGATCTCTGGTAACAACAGCGGTTCAGAGTCTTTGGATAGAAGCATGCAAACTGCCAGTGCATCACCGGGCTGACGAGTTGCTAATGTTACTGCTGTTGCGAAATATCGGTCGCGGTGAGCGAGATCCGGTTGCCGCGATTCTACATGATTATATGACTCGTGGACCTGTTTGGTGTGGCAGGCCGAAGCGCTAATCTTCTTTGGGACTTCTTCCAGGATGAAACCGGACGAGTGGCTTCAGTCCCAGCTCTGTGCCCATGGATTTGGTGCCAGGCTGTTGCTGATGTATTCAAGAGGGAGGGTGAGAATGCCTGTTATATTTATTGCGATGCGTCGTTTCATGCTCAGACACATACAGGCGGTATTGGGATATGGATCCGTGGGCTAAAGATGTCAGTTCAGAGATCTGTGACGAGTGTGTCATCGACTTATGTCTGTGAGATAGTCGCAATCTCTGTTGCGTTGGAGGTAGCAGCAGACTTACAGTTAACGGATTTTAAAATATTTACAGACTCGCGTGGCTCAATACTATCATTACAGGGTGCAATGCAATCACTGCCTGTATTGGACCCGCTGCGGTTTTGTATAAATATGTTGGAAGTTGTGGATGTCAATGCAGACAGGTTATCCGACCATGGCATGGGTGAAGGGTCACTCACGTCTTCACGGTAACGAAGAAATGGACAGGCTGGTCAAACAAGCTTGCACGCAAGAAAGGAGTGCTGTTAGGCTGATGCAATTGTCAAGAGTGGTCAGGTCGCAGTAGCGTCAGTGGACATTGATGCGCTGGAATCATGAATGGTCCACTGTGCAGACTGGGCGTTCGTTGTATGCAATTTGTAATACCTGCTCGTATGACTCGCATCTGAACCCGCTTTTTTTACTGGGAAGCAAGAATAGTATCACGACTTCGGACGGGACACTGTCTCTTGCGGTCGCACAAGAAACGGTTGGGTTGGAGCATAGCTTCGGCCCGTTTTTGTGGTGAGGTATCCCATCTCCTAATCCACTGTACCTTATGGAGCAAAGAGTGTAAGATACTTTCCATTTGGATTAGGGATAAATGATCTGCAGAGGAGTTGCTGACAAGTCGCCTACTGGTTCTATAAGAGACCAGGCACTGTTTAAAGGCTTTGCATGTTTTGTGAGAGTATCAAAATCTTACTTTGACTTGTCCACCCATGTCCACCCCTAATCAGTGGCTAGTGCTGTGTATTGAACAAACAGAGGTCGACTGTTTTGGTGACGATAGAGATGGCTTGCAGGGTTAAGTGTAAGAGTGGTTTAGCTGTTCGGTTGTATTGCTTTCTACTCTTCTGATCTATTTGTAAGTAGTGTACGTTGCATACAGTTTGTGTGTAGTTTTCAGGCAGTTAGTATTGTAGACATGTATTGTATATAGTGTGGGCGCATAGCTTTGGGCTAAGGCCCCAAATAAAAATTATTCACTCCCCAACCCCTGAAAAGGCCTTATGGGTAGGGCCCATCTACAGAGCAATACCTATAAAATGAGCTAAGAATTAGCTTTATAGGACAAATAGTATGGTCTGTTGAGAGCGTAGTAAAAACGTGTCGTGCCAATAAGAAGTCCAACAAACCAAAAATGAAAATCATGATTGCAGCTCAAGTCCAGATCTCCGATGTGTCAAATCGGAAATTAATAAAAGTCGGGACACATGTTCACCAAGTCCGACAAAGCTTATACACTAAATTTGAGTGGAAATTATTGAAAGACAGAAGAGAAATTAAGCATCAAAATTGTGGCTTTAACATGGGAGGTAGAGGTCAAACTAATACCATTATAGAATCCAGAGACCCGAGAATGTTGTTTAGTAGATTCTTCCAGGCCCAAATTGTCTTAAACATACACTATATGAGAAATCGAAGACTCGGAGTTCGTAACTCTTTTATGTATTCCTCTATGTATTCCTGTAACATGAATTTAGTAAAAATTCTGAATTAGAGCCATTGTTTAGTCAGCCCACGTACCCAAAGGCCTAGCTCTGCATTTGTTTAGATTTTAATCAACCCTTTTCTCTCTAATTCGTAATGGATTGACCTCTGAGGTTGAGGTTGTTGAAACACAATGCTGCTAATCAAAGAATTTTAAAATGCTCTAAAAATTCACTTCAAATGGTAGCTAAAAGCTTTGGAATACGAAAGGTGTGGTAGACATAAGCGTTGAATAGAACTGCATGTTGTAGGCACTATTGTTAGTTTCATTTTTCCCTTTCTTTTTCGAAAGGATCCTTGGCTTGCAAATATTTCATTGGGAAGAGAAAATGGCCACAAGGCTTGATAAGATACTAATGGCTAGATAAGCGATTGGAATTCAGTGCTAATTGCTTTTTTTTTGTCCGTTGTATTTTCTAAATATTTTTTTTTTAATGTTTTCATTGAATTCAGCAGTATGTGAGTATTAAGAAACAAAAATTGTACCACCATACTTATCTCAAATTAAGACTGGCTTATATCTTTTTCTTAATTTATCGACACTAGGACATTTTGCCGGGATTAAGTCATGCCTGATTACTGGACTTTGACAGGGGGTACTAACCATGCGGGAAATCGGGAAATTAGATATCTGTCCTGCTTTAAACATTATTTTGTGCGTTAGGAGTTAAATCGGGAATTACATGCCCCTGCTTAATACTCTGTTATAGTCAATACACCCGTACGCTATTTTGCACACATCATTTAGTCAGTCCCCTTATTTCGTCAGTAGCGTAAGAGCGCCATCACAAGCCATCCACCGCCACCCCAAGTCTTTTATTTACCCTCTATCTATCTATATATATTTCGCGTAGGAGCAGACTTAATGTTGATGGTGAGGGTTCATGACGTCCGGCCAGAAGCGAGCAGCCTTTACATTCCAGCGCGGGGAGAGGGTGGGCAGGGGGAGGAGGTTGCTGTTTGCTAGAACGGCGTATGTTACGCCGGGGTCAGCTAGTTCGTAGTAATGGTAATTGCATAAAACGATGCTGTTGCGAGCATGTCTCCATTGTAAACGAAACTTTAGTAAAAATAGGTGAAGTCATTGGTTCATTGGCTATAAACTTTAAGCATAAAGCATGGCACATTGAAATCGTTGGTGTAATTAACAGAAAATTGCAAATTCGTAGTAAACAATAGAAGTCAACGAATGATACGATGAATTTTAACACTGCGAACTGCCAAAAATGTCCTTTACCTCCCTGTCGGAGAATTAATGCCTCCCCCCCCCCCTTTCCCTCCCTCCCTCCTTCTTTCTTTCTCTCTTTCTCTCCCTCCGGTGGTGGTGGAGGGGGGGGGGGTCATGGCCCTTCTCATTCCAAAGCATTTTTTTTTAGGGAACACAAACCCAAAGTGTCATTGTTTTCTTCATTTGGCCAGCTTCTGTTGTCATTATCCACCCACTTATCAAATTCTAACTACGTATACGACAATTTTTGAATAAGCTACATCGTCACAGGAAGAGAAAAAATAAGAAAGAAACGGGGCATGTTAAAATCGTAGCGCATCGTGCAATATAGCAATACATTTTTTTTTTCATTTTCGCTATTCTCTCGCTCCATCTCCACATAGCTAGAATTGAGTTATGAATCGCGATGCGGTATAGGGAACAAATAGCAGCAAGGTGCACAAAATGAAATACACTAAAAGCGACGTTTCTAGATTTGCTATGTCAAGCAAAAAAAACCCAGTAGCGTAGCTAATGCCACAGTCAGCCATATGACAAAGTATCGACAGAAACCAGACCTCATGTTGCAAAAGGAGGAGAGAAGTGTGGAAAATCGGAGAATGCTGCAATGCCCCAGCGTGTAACCTAACTTGTACTCTAGCGGCCAAATTCTTTTACTCTACGTTTATGTAAAATGGCAATATGTTCATTCCAATTTTTTTTTTATATTTGCAAGCATTATGGAAGCGGGGGATGGGGGAAGGTTGCAAAGAGTCTCCAAATTTAATCTGACGCTATATTGATTTTCAGAAAATAAAACAGTAAAACAGGCCAGGGATGTGTCTTGTTTTTATCTTTTGCTGTAATAGTGTGTGTAAGATTGATCATTAGCTTTTAGGTTCAATTTGTGGCTTGAAATTATTTCATTGGAGGTCTGCTCGTACGTGTGTAAGTCATACCTATGTAAGTTGAATTTGTTTTAATTGCTTTGCTTTGATGTTCCTGTGGAACGTGGTTGCAGAGTTTTTTACATATCCGTTTTGGTGCTTTTACTTTGAAACAAGCCTGAACGCAACGAAAATGTTGAGGCGCACACCACTATCACGCACTGCAACAGCCATCTCTGTTATATAATCTAAAAGTTGTAACCATCACAATTGCCGGTTAAAAAAAAATGTGTTGGCTTTTAGTCCTAGTTTTAGATTTTAGGCGTAATTGTCAGCTTTTAGGTCTCATTTTTACTTGCCGTTTTAATTTCGTAAGTCATTTTTACTTGCCGTAAGTAGCAACTAACGGAGAATTGGGTTTGAGAGTAGGCCTATTCATTTATGCACGGCAGTCTCGATTTTTTTTAATGAAGCTAACGAAATCGTGTGTCGTTAACGAAATCGTATTGTTTTTTAGAGCTGCGTGTCTACCTGTAGTGGTTAAATGAGACGATGAAATGTTGTTATTTCACTGAGTTACATCGAGAAAGCCTATTAGCTATAAGGAAGAAACGATGTTTTAATTTGCCATGTTTTCTGAAGTCCACTTGACTACGGTTGAAAAAGGTGACGGACGGACGGACAAAGTCACTGCATCCAGCTTTTTCGACTGTATGGAAGCATAAATTCCGGTGCGATGACGAAGGTGTCGTTGCCATGGTAACAACGCTACCTGGATAGATACGTATCAAGTTGTGTGGAGAAATATATGCGTTCGTATAATCGGTAAAGGATACTGCCCGAAAACCAGTTACCTTACTAAACAATGCTATTCCTCACGCTACAACAATTGAACAGTATATTCTTTGCAATGTGATCGTCCCTGCAATAATGTCTATTGTTACGAAAACTGAAAAAAAATTATCCTTGTTGGGTGAAGGGGTAATTTCATATTTCCCTTGTTTGCCGAAGGATTTTAGAATTAAGCAACAATGCCATAACATAGCTGTAAATAAATGTTCCAAAAGTCCTATTGTTACGATATTTTCATTGTTGTCTGATTGAGTATTTACCTTCTTTGTCGAAGGGGCGTTTTGGGTTTGAACAAAGACTACAAAACCAGTAAGGTTCCGTGGAGGGGGTAGTTGAAGAGTGGTTTAATCATCTGACGTTAAGTTTTTTAAATCGTAAAATTATTATTATTTTTGTAAAGTCGTGTGCGTCAATTTTTCCGAGTTAGCTATTGCTTGGGTGAATAAAAAATGGCAGTAATCTCCTGCGTATTTAGGTTGTTGTTCGTAGATAAGCAACAATAGACCTAAGGTGCTTATCTACGAGCTACGTTATGATATAGGTATATACGTAATACAAACTAAAATTATCTCGTTGCGTAAATGCTTAACTCTTGTAAAAATAGTCAACAAAAACGGGGTAAATTGTAAAAAAAAAATTGTTCTTCGAGAAATGACACTGTATGTCGCCACGATGTTCCTTTGTTGGCGCCCAAATGCTTGGAAAGTTTTTCCAACTTACCTCTCTACACAGAAGGCACTTGAACGCAACAATTCTTTTTTTTTACCGAAATTCGGGGGGGGGGGGGGGGGGTGCCCATCCTATCCAAACAAGTTGTATTCGTGGTTACAGATGAGATTAGGCTAGTTGCTTTAGCTCTAATTTCACACTGGGTAGGGAAAAGGTTTCATGCACGGAATGAACTACGATTTTTCATTGATCTGATTATCCCTATTATAGGTTAGGTGAGGTTAGTTGCTTGCCTTTGCTTGAATTTCACTGGGTAGGGAAAGTGTAGTGAACGAAGTTTAGTTGCTAATTTGGTCTGTGATATTGTTATTATTTATAGGTAATGTTAGGCGAGATCTCACTACTTTAATTGGCTAAAACTTGGCGGGTTTAGTTTCTGATAAACTCTACGTATAGTGAAGAATTCATCCTGAGCAAATGATTTCTCAAGTTACATAATTTTGAACATTCATTGCTGTCTGTCTCGTGGCGAAACTACTGAGCCAGAACCCACGCCATATTGAATTTTAGATTACTTTTGCACTTTTGTATATTGGGAAAACAAGATGGATTTTTTTGGGCATTGGATGAGAGCTTGTTGACAATGGTGGTGAACATTTGAATATAGTTGTTGTTATTGCTGATCTAGCTGTAGAGGAAAGGTAGTTGGTACATTATAGGTAGAGTAATGTGCCCGAGGCATATTGGGATGGAAGAAGCAAACATTCTTGGCAGGCTACTGTAGAACGAGAGGCCCTGCAAGGTTGCCAGTGAGAGAGAAGCCATCTAACATTACCATAAAATGGAGAATACATTATGCCAATGTTGAGGGGGCGTATCGTCTGTCGCTCAAAGATTGGTTAGGTTTACGCAAAGGTGGGGGGCCCCCCCCCCACGGGTCCGACAAAATGCTAAAATCTGGGCTAGGATAAATCCATGATTTTCCTGAAGCTGGTTAAAATCTGTATGTTATTTACACCAAGATAAACAACTGCTATGGCTCCCTACAGGGCAATAGGGGTTTCCTCTCCGACTTTCAGTGCAGTGAAGTATAGCCTAATTATTATTTTCCAAACCGTCCTTAGTATTGCAGTTAGATGTCGTTGTGCTTCCAAATATTGACTTAGACTGCGCTCCATTGCTTCAATACTTCACCCGTACTAATAAACATCAACAAATTATAAATCGACAAAAAAATATACCTGGAATTTGAACACAGGTAGTCTAGTGTAATCGGATTACAACGAAAAATTGAGTATTTTTTGATGTTCTACAAATCAAAAAATGGGAGAGTAGTAGCCCCATATATCAATTACATAATTCCCGTGGCTTTTTTTGCGTGAGTGGCTTTCGCGATCCTTTTATAGACGATATGGTTTTATTTGTCCTTTTTCCCTTCGTCTTTTTATTTCCCTTCTCATTTTTCCTGCGATATTTTGCTGTGTAGTTCATTCTCCCTGGTTTCAGGGACCAGTCAATATCTTCGAATGGGGGAGGGGGGGGGGTCAAATGTGTGATTGGATGACCGTTTCGCCGAATATTAATCCCGAATACCCGTTTCGCTAACTCTTGTTTTGCCGAATATTTATTTTTCAAACAAATTTTGTGCCTCGCTCGCGCTGCTGCACTAGCTGTGGCTAAACGTAACATCAGAAACCGCAGCTTCGGAATGCTTCTTTAATTTCAGCAATATTAAATTTTTATAGAGCATTTTGATTCTGCGAAATGGGATTCAGTGAAACAGGTATTCCCTTTTCGCCGAATTTTAATCAGGGCTGAACTTTCGGTGAAATGGAAAGACAGTATGATCCACAAAGTTTCGATGCCTCGCTCCCCGATCCGAGGCCCCCGTTTGCCCTTCCTCACATTCAAGTGAAAAAAGAAGCCCGCCCACAACTCTCCCCGCAAACCCTTCGTATATCAAGGGACGTTTCAGTACCTGTAAACTCAATAAAGCTCACTGGTAATAATAGCCTACAACGCCAGTAGGCCTATTGAAGTGGGCTTTCCAGAAACCTTATTATCTACCTGAAATTTGTTTAGGTTTTATTCATGATTTGTTGTTTTGGATTGCGAAATAAAACAAAACAATGCAAAAACACACACAAAAAATTCAATCTCCCCCCCCCTTTCTGGCGTGCCCACCTTTCTAAACAAAGTACAAAGAAAATCCAAACCCACACAAAAAAGAAGATTCAGACCGAAAACCCATCAGGTTGAAATGAGCGAACATCCATCCG
Organism: Lithobius niger; assembly: GCA_023313725.1. Lineage (NCBI taxonomy): Eukaryota > Metazoa > Arthropoda > Chilopoda > Lithobiomorpha > Lithobiidae > Lithobius > Lithobius niger. Next base: position 23,383 of record JAHWFP010251906.1, on the reverse strand, counting down.
ATAGAAAATGTCTGCACCCGTCTCATAGAATTTTACCCATCCGATGGAAAATTCTCCCCATCAGATAAAGGTTTTATTTTTTCCGTCAGATAGAAATGTTTTTCTATTTGATATAAAAAAAAGTTCTGGCTATCCAATCCATAGAGGCTCAATCACAAAGTTGGAGCATGTTTTTTGTATGCTTGGCATGTTTTTTTCTGTTTGGTGCAACTAGTATTTTGTGCTGAGGACTGCGAACCAGTCCGTTACGTGGTTAACGGCAAAGGAAATCCAGGAAAATAAAACCAAATAAAGAAAATCCAGAGGATATAAAATCCAAAGGAAAAAATACAAAGGAAGAAAGTAATCCACGGAATAGCTTTATTTTTAGCTTACTATTTTATTAGTGAGGTAAACCCGTATTTCGAGCAGTGGTACGAAACTAAAAAAAAGTAATACAAAAAAGGAAATCTGCGCACAGCGTCGCCCTCCATAGTTCTGACTGCATACTGCCAGAGGTTTATTTTTCGTGTATTCCGGAAGTGAGTTTCCGGCAGTTCTGATTGGGGAGAGTTTAAACGTTTATCGGTCTCGTACGAAGCGTAGCAGTCCGGGGGGGCGCCCCCCCCCTCCGGTGCACTTTCAGGTGTGTCAGAGGGAGGGAAGCATGGCAAATGGTTTGAGTTTGGTTATATCCTTTACATTGCATTACAATTTTTAAAAAATTCCCGTTATACGGAAAACAAATCCCGTGACAGAATCAATTTTATATCAGAAATCGACTTTAATCTTGATTTCGATGGGTATGGTGTGGATCGATTTGCTTTTCGACCCATTTTCTCCCTTAGTTGTAGAAATATAATCACTCAATGTAGGTCGGGGTTATCTGACTGACTACCCTCCTCTTCGATTTGTGGAATATTCCTCTTCACTCTTTTTTTCTTTCTAATCCGAAGTTGATTTACATATTTTTGCATTTGTTGATACGTGTTTAGTTTTGGTAAAGTACAATTATTACTGTTGTTCCCCGTACATTCTTGCAGTTTCGGTCACAACATAATGACAGTCGTAAAAAAATCTGGGAAAAAATAAACCGGTGGGGAAAGTAAGTACGCTAAAAGAAATGGGAAAATTGTCAGTAAACAGGTATCTTCGGATTGACGCCAAAACTCTTACCACATCCACCCTCGTCCTTTGGTTAGTTGTGCCTTTAACGCTAGGTGTATTAAAAACAAATTTGTTGATCTTGCAGTTTTTGCTGTTACAGAAAAACCTGATATTATTTGCATTACAGAATCTTGGCTCAATTGTAGTGTTTCAAACGAGGTAATAGCCCCGCAGGGCTATTCTCATCATCCGCCGTGATCGAGAAGATAACATTTTGGTTTGGTGGTTCTGGCCCACGATTCCCTTTCGACTTCAGTTAACCAAAGTAATTTCTACTCAGAATTTAATTATGGTTTTGAGTTGAAAATTAATTGCCTTACTTACCATTTCCTTGTTATCTATCGTCACCCAGATACATGGGAGAATCTGGACTTAGGGTACGAGGAAATTTTCACTAAACACGCGAAACTGAAAAATTGTATTTTCATTGGTGACTTTAACTTACCTTCTGCAAACTGGGTATCAATGTATGCAACTAGAAATTGTGATCGCCGACTATTAAATGCTATTGTTAATCTAGGTCTGACTCAATTAGTTGACTTCCCAACAAGAGGGAGGGACACTTTAGATCTTGTTTTAGTCAAAGATCCGAGCCTCGTCAACAATTGTACCTCTCCAGGCTATTTCTCTACCAGTGACCATGAAATTGTTAAGTTTGAACTGATTGTCAAAGCGCCTATCACTAAACGTAGAATTGTCGAAAGATATTTTTTAGATCGATTAAATTTGAATGAACTCAATAGTATGTTACTTTCAGAAGATTGGTCCGCTAAGCCTATCAATGTTAACTGGGATCTGTTTGATTCAATTTTGTATAATTGTCTTCGTCCTTGTAAAGTTGAATACTTTCCTATGGACAAAGGTCTACCATAGGAAAGTATTTATGGATCGTCAAATTTTGGATTTGATTAAGGTAAAGACTAGGCTTTGGCGTAGATGGAAGAAGTATGGGGAACAAACTGTGTTTCTAGAATACCAGAAAGTGAACTCTGAACTCCGAAAAAAAAAATTTAGAGTGTAAAAAAAATTTTTGAGCTTTGCTTGGCCAGTAAAACAAAATCTGACCCGAGACCTTTCTTTCGATATGTTAAAAACAATAATGCGGTCCCAGGTTCAATTACGTCGTTAATTTCCGAGCAGGGTATTATAGTGACTGATGCAAAGGACAAATGTGAAACCCTGTGCAAACAATTTGTGTTGGCATCCCATAAGGATAATGGGCAAACCCCTACGGTGACCAATTGTAAAATCTGGATTCCACCACTGTTTATTGATAACGAAATGTTGTCCAAAGCTTTGGCTAAGTTTCATTATCAGTCTGCTGCAGGACCTGATAAGTTCCATGGCTCTTTTATAAACTATGTTGCAACAGTGATTGTTCCTACCTTGATAACTTTGTATAATCGTAATTTAACCGAAGGGTTTGTCCCTGATATTTGGAGAAAGGCTTTTATCACACCGATTTTTAAGAAAGGGTACAAGACAAATCCTGTGAACCACCGCCCGATTAGTCTGACATGTCACTTCTCAAATATTTGAACGCCTAATTAATGATCACATTATTACATTTCTTGATACATACAATATATTTGAAGTAAGCCAACATGGTTTTAGACAAGGCCTTTCCACTGTATCAAATTTGTTGAGTTTTTACAATAAGGTCGTCAATCTCTGGGATCAAAGAAAATCTGTTGACGTTTTTTTCTTCGACCTGGAAAAAGCCTATGATAAAGTTAATCGGAATAAGCTCATGATTAAATGTAAAAAGGTTGGTATTGGGGTTATTTAGCCGATTGGATCTTGCACTGGTTACAGGAACGGCAAATTGCAGTCATTTTGGAAGGTATGCAATCTGGTTGGCATACATTGGAGAGTGGACTTCCACAAGGGTCGGTCTTGGCGCCGGTCTTGTTTTCAATTTTTATCGCTGAATTTTGCGACTCATCTGAATCCATTCAGGTTAAATTTGCTGATGACTCCAAGATGGCTGTGGTAACAAATACATCGGAGGATTGGCTACTTAACCAACGGAAGATCGATAAGGCTTTGGAATGTAGTAAAATTTGGCAACTCCCAATTAACTTCAGCAAGGTCACTGTACTTCACTTGGGGGGGGGGCGGGGAACTCTCGTTGCCCGTATTTTCTTGAGAATATTCAAATCACTGCTGTGGCGTCTATGCGGGATCTGGGAATTATTGTGGACCAAGGGTTCAGTTTTTCCACTCGTGCAGAATCAATCGTAGGAAGGGCCATGACTATTTCTCATATGATATTTCGCACAATCTCCTCTAGGGAACCTGTTGTCCTGATTCAATTGTTTAAGTCACTAATAAGTCCCACAAGGGAATATGATATTCCCTTGTGGGACCCTTTATTCAAAAAAGATGATATTAGTATTGAAAGTGGACAACGAAGGTATACAAAAAAAATTTAAGTCACTGTATCATTTGGGGTATTATGAAAGATTAAGGTATTTACTGCTTCCTTCTCTTCGTTGACGCCGACTCAGAGGTTGTCTAATTTATATGTTCAAAGTCATTTGTGTCTTTCTTCCCTAGGTTAACGATGAATTTTTTGTACGGGATTTTTCTCCGTTTAACACTAGGGTTCATAATTTCAAATTAAAAGTTGGTAACCCCCATTATGATGCCACTAATCATACATTTGCCTATAGGGGTATTGCCTTCTGGAATAAGCTACCTAAAGAGGTTGTTGATGCTGATTCGATATTATTGTTTAAATGTAAACTGGATGAGTGCACTCCAGAGGATATTAAGTACGGGTTTTCGGAGTAATTGAATTGAATTGTTTTGGGTCTGGACCTAATTATAGTTGTACGTTGTTCTTGGATCTTCTGGGATGGCTAAGGGCTTGGCAGGCGGGTGGTTATTGTTATTTCTTTATAGTTATATATTTGTTTTTTTCTATACTAACTTTATTATTGTTATGCCTACAGTCTTACTGTTTGCTGTTTTTGTATATATTTACTGTTGTATTTATTGTACTTATCGTCAAAGTTTACGGACAATGACGACAAATGTGTTGATTAAATTAATTAAATTAAAAGAAGCGCTTATGAAACGCGTACAAAACAAAGTTAAGACTCGGACCGAAAGATAGTCGGGAGGGGAGAGAGGCTCCGCGGTCAACCGTAGCTGTGGTGTAGCATTCGCGGCTGCATTTTTTTGTTAGGCTGCTCTACAGCGCGTTTTAAATGATGCTCTTAGCATTAGTAACTAATAATGAAAGGTATTCTAATAACATGGGAGAAATTCCCTTTATGTAGAAAACAAAAACTCCCACCAGATTGAATAGAAATCCTGCGCTCAGATAGAAAACATTACCGTTAGAGCGAAAAGAAATACCATCAGATGGGGAAAAAAAACATTCTCGTCGGTAGTATTTCCCGGTCGGATGGGTCATGCGTTGTTTTCTACTGTATCTGCTGGATTTCGATATGACATGCCTGAACCAGAAGTTACGTCAATATTCTGCGGGGGGGGTTCCAATTATACGGAAGCGACGAATTATGTGGGGGGGGGGGTGACAATTATTCGGCAATGGCAGTTATTCACTCGGGAGGGTGGGACTGACAACTTTGGAGTCAGTGGGGTTTTGGGGGCATACTTCCCCACCTGGAAACAAATGATACATTATAAGTAATAAATACGCAGAACTTCATTTTGGAATTGCAGGGCTTGCTAGCCACTGCCGCCAGCCCAATCATTATGTAACATGAAATAACCGACAAATCACAACACAAAAATGTCTGGGGACATAACACTAATCCTCGGAAAGTGACATGTTTTTTTTTAACCTAGTATTTTTTGTGGCATTTTCTGCCTTTTTTAATCATTTTTGAACAAGGTTTTGTTTTTATCCAGGTTTCACGTTACAAGAGCATAAACATACCATTACTTTCTAGTTCTCCCACTCTTTCGGGCAACTAGGCCTAATGCAATCCAAGAACGGGAAAGATGGGTTTTCGGCTGCAAAATTTATCAATGAATTACGCCGCAGTTTTACGTCGATAGCATTCCATACATAATATGAAACGTCATTTGGCTCAGACTTCCGAACGCACAGATCTGTCGAGCGTTGGAACTGCTATCCAGCCATTCTTAGTCAACATGCCTCGTCACATTTAACACCCGTTCTGCGTTCTGCGTTCGAATCCGATTAGAGTAGGTGTGATTTTTTCAAACAACACCTGTATATTATAGTATTTTGTTGTTTAATTTGAAATTAGTCACACTTTTTTAATGAGGAAAAGGATTTAATTCCTAGCTATCGGTTAGAAATCACGTTTACAGTTTTTATTTATCTTTCAATCAGCCAACCTAAAAATATTGCTCCCAAGTACAAAAATATATTTTAGATAATTTTGCCCCCACACTTCGCTAGGCAATTCAATTCTCTTTCATTAGAAACAAGATTAACTCTATTATGTTAGAAAATAACAGAGAGAAAGTGGAACTAAGAACGTAACTGAAATACGTTGTAGATGCTAGCGCCATCTAGTTGTCAGAATTGAGATAACCAAAGGAGTTTCACTCCCTCTTAAGGTTTTAATTTAATTTTAATTTAATAATAACATTGAGTTGCCGGTTTCCTAAGAGGAATGTGGCAAACATACAAAACATGTTAAATATGATAACAAGAAAAGTTCATAACAAAAAACAATAACAATTTGGTCATGGTTCCGGTCAAGGAGAAAAAAAATAATACTAAATAAATAAATAAATAAATACAGGGTTCAAGTTAATCCAAATGAGAAGTATAAACAAAGGAACAAATTAATCCAAACAGTGTAAAATATACAATGCACAAAGTTAATCAAAATGCTATTTCAGGTCATCAGCAATATGGTCGTCCAGCCTGTTTTTTAATGAATTAACTGAAGGTGCAGAAGTAACAAAATCTGGGAGCGCGTTTCACATTACAACATGTCGGTTAGCAAAGAATTTTTTGTAGTATTTAACCTTGAGGATGGTACTTTCAGTTTAAATGCAGAACCTCTCGTGCAAAATGGGGAAACGTACAATTCAAAGAGAGAGTTAGGGAGGTTGATGTCAATATCTCTAATAACCTTAAACATAAGTATTAAACATCCTCTTTGACGGCGCCAAGTGAGAGAAGGCAGCTAGGTCTAAGGTTTCTGTCACATAGTTCGGCTTCGCCTAAATGCTGGGAATTTCAGACACCTTATCAACATAGAGTGATTTAGCTAAACGCGAGTATGGTGTAAAGTCAACGTCACTATTAAGTAGAGCGCATTTCTTCAATTCGGTTTATGTAGACGCACTTTGATTCTAATCGCCCACCATACTCTTTGTGTTTTTTGTGTGTTTTTTTTTGCTAGACCGCTTTCTAGGAAAAGAAACGCACGGAGTCGTCGTAACTCTTCCAACAATTTTTTTTGCACTTATTGTAGACTATTTGAACTGTTTCGTAGCGTATCGCATCGGATTGGCTGACTCCTTAACATTTATACTTTTACTAACTACCCGGCTTCGCTCGGGTGGAATAATTCTGTTCATTACTAAATATTTACCCTTAAATTCCAACGAAGAGAAATGAAACTGCAGTCCCCGTATGCTACGTTCGTTGTTTGGTTTAACTGCAACATTTCGTAAACATTGATTCAGACTCCATCCCGAATGGGGGAAGAAAAACAGCTACGTACGTGTTAGGTTCGGTAAATGCATAATCATAAAATTGTGAGACCGTGGTTCGGTTTCAATTTTCTAGCTAACGACGAAATTAATTTTCGAGTTTCGTATGCGTGGTCGTCGAATAAACAGTAGGAGTCATACCCCACTCTAAGTTATTATAACATTAGATTGTGAATAGCAGGGATATTCATTGTACAAATAGCCATTCTGTTGGAAGGCGAATGAGGGAATAGAATTGAGTATAATATTGCCTTTCTTCCGTTTCATTGTCCTTTTTCGCGAAATGTCTTAAGGCAAGGTGTTTGTTTCGTGGAAGTGAATTCTCACTAATTCTTTGAAAGGCCATGGATTAAATCCTCAGGATGTGAATTTTTTTGTATATTACTGATTAAATTTGAACTGCTCGGCTCAAAATAATTGTAAAAAAAGCTAGTTATACGACGAAACTACGTCAAAGGTGTTGACCGTTGGTTTGATATAGCTGACCTATGGCCACACATTTTAATCAAAATTATCTTACTGGTTGGCGTATGGCGTAGTATTAGGTCAAGTAATCGGCTGAATAATTTGGCATATTCTGTATTAACTACTTAGCTGCTTGGTATGGCCACAAGTAATTTAAAAGTAATGCGGTAATTCAAAAGTAATGTGTGGCGATCAAAGGTAGTTTCAGCCAGTCACATTTTATTTTTTCTCAGTTGCCTGAAAACAGCCAAACTGCCTCAGCTATAAAAGACGTATTTTATCTGGAAAGGACGGACGTTAATGTTATTGCTGATTCTTGGCGGGAACACACTAGCGTGTGTATTAATTTTCTGACTACCATTTCCCTTTCAGTGTGCTATTCGGTAAAACACATTAGTTGTTCGGTACTGAATATTTGGTATTCAGCAGTTGAGTTTGGTATTCGGGTTATTTGAGCATTCACTGTGTACTCGGTTCTTCGAAAGCTTTCGTATTTGGTACATCTCCTGTAACGAAACTGTTTTTGTATAACTTCAAACCAAATTGCCAGCATTTTCTTTTCTATGAAAGTAGTGTTATATGAAAGTAGGGTTTGGATCGGCTCGATTCGGCAGAATACTTCTATTGTAAATCTCTAGCATCTTGGTCATTGAAAAGCTACTTTAATAATGGAAATATAGTTGTTGCCGATTTTCGCTCAGCTTTAGCCGACTTCTTCAGTGAACCGTTGCTTATTCTCAGGCAATATAGTGTTGCGAGTTTTTCACATTTTTTTTGTAGCTCTACTTAAAACATTTTATTGCCAATGCCTAAGTAAGGAAAGCTGTTATAATGACGATGACTGCGGGCATCAGGAGAGAAATCTTGGAATTCCAGAACAAAAAAAAAATTGGGAGTAGTCTTTCATTATTTCCGGGAATGAACTTCTACGTTTTTGAGTCACATTTCACGTCTGGCATTTTTCATTGTTTTATTTAAGCTTCACCGCTGAACGCTTATTACAATTATTCTAGGAAGATTTCCGTTTTTTAGATAGGTTTAGCATTCATTTTTCTTTTGCAATATTCAGATCGTCTGTTTGACTTATTTTTGTTGTATTTTTACTTTTTAATTTTTTTAATTTTTGGCCTAAGGAGGGAGGGAGCTGTCTGTTGGTTGGAATCTAATTTCTAAAACAAGTCGCGCAAACGTCGTGAAGCTGTAAAGAGAATTCTGACCTCTAGAAATTTTTTTTTACTTTAGAAATCGACGAAGTTCAAAGTGAAAGTGGAAAAATCAAGTCAATAAACTTTTGAAATTTATTTTCAAAACCAGACGTGAAAGAAAAAAAAAAAGAATGGAACCTGTTGCGCTTCAGAGCAAGCCTTTAAATGTTATCCTGCGGCCAAATTTTTAAAAAGGAGGAAGTGAAAGTTGATGAAGGTCTGAAGCTCCAACAGATTTCGTTTTTAGGCAACTTAGTTTTAATTAAATAAACAATAAATAAATAAAAAAAAAACTGGTTGTGTACTGCAGGAGCTTTCAAGGTGCGTTATGACTGGGCGTGTAAGTTGTTTGTAAGCATATGGAGAAAGTGTTTTTAAAGGCTTTGCATAAACAAACGGCTTCGTTATGTAAATAGGCAAACTTGTCCTCATTCCATTTGTTTTTTAACGTCACGACCTGAAAAATAAGCACGTAGTTGTTGAAAACGTAACCGGCGTGGAGCAGTTGAGTAGTAAAAACGTTTGGAATTGTAAAATACCGTCTGTTGTGTGTATTAGGTTCGGTTATTGATACCAGTGATTTTCAGTTCACGATGGTCCCAAAATTATAACCAGTACGAAATTAGGCCCCACAAAAATAAAAAAGAAGCTTGCCAGAATGGCCTCATGGAGTTTACGTAATTTTTTTTTTTAAAGAAATTTTCACGAGCCTTAAGTCAGCCGAAGCAATTAATGCTTGTGTGGCTCAAATTTGAACATTACCAGATTTTTTTTTAGAGAAGAAGAAATATCTGGTAAAGGGAGGGGCCAGCCCAAGGATTTGACCCGGGAAACCTCCGATCATCGTCGGGGCCGAAATATTGTCCAGAATTAGTCAGAATACATCCCATAGCCGCTGAAGGAGCACGGTAGCCTCTCATGCTACCCTGGCTGGCAGTCCTGGCGGGGATTTTGCCAAGGTCCCCTTTCCAAGAGTTCGATATGATCCACACGCCTCCAGCAATCGGGGTGAGCTCTCTCTCACCGCTCAGCCACGATAACTGCAAATAAGTTAAGTTCCACGAAGTAATTAAAGACTGTTCTCAAGTTTGTTATCGTTTACACACCAGCCTCGGATTCCAGTTAACAAGATTAATTTGCTCTATAGTTCTATACCTCTATAGTTCTAGTTCTATAAACTTTAAAGAATAATGCCCATTTATAATTTTTTTTTTCATAATTTGAGTGTACAGCTATCGAAGCTATTCAAACTGTCCAATTAGCGTTGCCTTAGTCATGGCTCAAAAACGACGATTGCTACGACTATGCGAAGTATCGTGGCCAGAAAACGATTCCTCAATTTTAAGTGGCATTGTGCACAGAATCGATTTATTTATTTATTTATTTATTTATTTATTTATTTATTTATTTTTTTTTTTATAAATGATTTTATCGTGAACTGGGACCAAATTGTCGAGTTGGCTTTTTTTTTTTGGAACTCGGCGATTCGAACCGGGTAACCTTCGATCAAGGCAGGGGGCTGATATAATATCCAGAATAAATTCCATGGCTGCTGAAGGAGCCTGTTAGTGCTCGCACCACCCTGGCAGTAACTGTCAAAATCTGTCCGATGGGCGACGTTGAGCTTGGCTGGTTACGTTTCAGAACATTTACGTTCCCGACGGTTGTTTTTTTTTTTTTTTTTGCATTGTCTTTTTGCGATAGTTTATTTTGCCGAAAATTGACCTTTGTGACGCTCAAACCAATTTAGAATGTTTTTCCCTGAATGGTGCTGTTCGAAAGACGATAGGTTGGAATTGGTTCGTTTTTAAAATATTAACAAGAACTGAAGGGGTATTCACTATTAAAATATTGTACACCGGATTACTTACAAAATCTGGATTACCAAGAGTACGAAGGATTACTTCGGAACACTAGTGACTACTTTGGATTCTGTCAAACAAAAATTGTGTGTGATACTTCGGATTATTGGACTACTACGTGGACTACTTCTGGATTACAACTGATTTTCTGAATTTCGTGCAATTTGTATTCCCTTGAATTAGCCCACTTCAGAACACCACTGATTGCTGTGGATTATCGTGGCATACTACTGGAAATTACTAGAATTACCTGATGATTACCAACGAATTCTGCGGATTATGCATGGATCACATGCAACAGCACACCGGATTACCAAAGTTAATACCCCTTCGGTAAAAAACAAAAAATAGTTTTTGATTAAAGGACGAGTTGGTACAAGAAACTTGTTCATGAAAACCAAATAGCTGAAAATTGTCCAAATACAAAATCCTTCCTGCCACCCGCAGAATGGTGCAAAAATCTTCCACTTTCAGACTGGCTAAACAATTTAAATTTCTTCGTCCTCCCTCCAAATTTGAAGTTACAGAGGATTTTGCTGCTCAGAGTGCTGGCTTGTGGGAGTAGCACTACGAGGTCAAATTTCTTACAAGTTTATTCAAGAGAAGTTTTTTATTGGAAAATAACAGTAATATAGTTTGTTCCACATTATGTTTTCAGACAACTAACCGTATGACACCATGTTTCCTTCTACTACGAGTACAAAAAAACACGTAAATATCCACTCATAGACTTTTAACAGTAACTGTACAGTTACTAAAGTCTATAAGTGTGATACCCGCATGTTTTTCATTCGTAGTGCAAGGAAACGTGTAGTCATACTGTCAGTTTTCTGCAAATGTAACGTGGAACTATAGATAGTGGAGTCAGTTAGTTTTTCATGGGAAATATATGTAATAATGGAGTGAGTCCTGTGCACTTATTTTTGGGAAGTATCAGTTATAATGCAGTAGGTCGATTTTTTATGGGGAAATATCAGTTATAATGGGGTCAGTTGGTTTCTATATGCCATGATAATATACATTACCTGAATTTTAGCATTCTCCTTCTCCTATGCTGTTTCTACTAGAGATGACTTTGGAGCTTTGCTACTTACTGCGCATCGGATCTGCGCAGCCTCCTTAGTATATAAGCAGAGTCGACGGCTGTTGCTTCATCTTTTCTACTCTAGGTCTCGACTACGTCAGACGTGTTGTGTACTGCTCCTCAACGATACACAGTTACCCTCCATGCCACGAACCAAAGCTGCGCCCCGGGAACTCGGTGGACATGACAAACACTCCTTCACAGGCAACTGAAATTTCGCCCACCAATCCCCCACTGCTGGGGTTCTCCACTCTTTCTGTGGCCTGCCCTCGGTCTCCGGGTAGCTGGACGCTTCGGTCTATGGTCCCCATTCTGGATCCGTCTCCTTTGGTTCCCATTACACCGGCCGGTCCCACCCAGGATACAGTTACCACATCTCCCCTTCAGTGTGACCGCACCTGTGTTCCAACCTTCCCGGTCACCAGAAGGAACTCGTCTTCGCTTAAGAACGTTATACTAGTCTGAAGCTCCGAGTCAAAGCACGGCGGTCCGCAGCCAAGCAGGTGCTTCAGCACCACTCGAATAGTCCACTATACCTTTCCTCCAGTTTTTCATATGCATCCGCCGGTTCGCAGTTTCAGGTTACCTCTCATGATGATGGTTCCCTCTCCAAGGAATGAGTCTATGCTTTAATAGATTCCAATCAATTCCTCTGTTCCCAAACTCTTAGGATTCCTAGATCATCTCTTCTATGAAGGCCTTCGCAGTTTCACAATCCTTGTCTGCCGCTCAGCTGTAAATACGGTGTTCCATGCCGCTGGCAGTCTTTCTCTTATTGACAATTTCTGCATGTCTGCTCTTGTCAAATAGTTTGGCATAGAACGACCAGTGGTTCGTCGACTCTTCCCGGACTGGGATTTGTCTCTCGTCCTCAATTCTCTCCTTTTGGCTCCCTACGAACCGTTGGCCTCCTGTGCACTTTTTCATCTGACACGCAAGACGGTCTTTTTGATCGCCCTCGCCTGTTGCCTTTGCTGTAGCGAGGTGCAAGCATTGTCTGACACACCAAGCGACTGTTTCTTTCTCGATGACCACTTGGTAGTTACTCCATGGTCTTCTTGCCGAGCCAAAACTCAAATGCCATCAGAATGATCCCGACCCTTCATAATTCCGGTTCTCTTCAACATTCTAGACGATGAATCAGAACGATCCCTCTGTATGGTTCGAGCTCTGAAGTTCTACTTGAAGGCGTCAAAACCGTTTCATCAAGGACAGTCCCAGCTGTTCCTTCCCTTCACCGCCAAATATGGGCAGACTTCGGCTAGATGGTCGCCACGCGACTGGCCTTGCTGCATTGCACGTTGCTTGTACGTGTAGCGTACACTTGCCTTTGGGGTTCACGTTCTAATCTCCGTGGATACTCAGATTTGGTATTCCGACATCCACTCCACGTTTTCTACTTCAGACCGAACTAGGCTTTTATAGTGACTGTGGATTAGTGAGGAATGAGACTTGTAGCGTTTAACATTTCGTAAATACGCTGCTTCCGTCATCGTAATGTGAACCACAGCCACCGTAGGAAGGTGTGAGTCTGGCTCTGACGAGATGCATCTTTTTGGAAGGATTTGCTTGCCTCTTTAAGAAAAAGGTTCTTTTTATTCATAAACCATTTACTTCTTGAGCAAAAGGTTGGGAGTAAAAGCATTTGCTTCTGACTTGGAGGATTTGCCTCATATTGTGCAAGTAGAAGGTTATCCTGCTTTTTATTCATACGGCCCAATGAGTGAGGTCAAAAATTGTATAAACATTGAATAAAAGTGTTAAGACTTTAATACCCGCCATCTTATATATATATATATAAAAAATAATTTTAAAAAATGTACAGTAAGTTGTTGAAGAAAAAAACACATTAATAAGGTCAATTAAACATTATTGACAAGGTTGACCTACTACTGAGCTCTGGAAGTGTTATTAAAAGTGTTTGAGTAATGAAACTTTACTTGAAACTGTGTTTCGTTAGACATTTTTTGCATGTCTTCAGGAGGTCCATGTTTTTGAAAGTGTGCTTCAAAATGTTATCTCAAGTGTGAAGGGTTAAATCTTGAAAAGGAGGTGCGTAGCGGCGGAATCGGTCATCCAGAAGAAAAAGGAAAAAAAAAGAGACCTACACTAAAAGGTGATTCCCAACTTTAGAAAGCTTGAAACTACGGAAATGGCAGCCAACCTTGACTCGAAATGAAAGAATAAAAAAAAAAATAATAGGGAAAAAAGTACAAAGACATCATCAAAATTGTTTATTAAATTACAACGTTCAAGGTCAAGAGAGACAAAACACAGGATATTGCAACTCAAAATGATGCGTATCGTAATACGAAGCATTGCGGTGTCATTTACGTGTGATTTTTAAAGGTGATGGTGATTCAGCAATTGTTCCCAGCTCATTGACAACGGTCTGTTCAATTCAGGGGTGTAAACTACGCAAAACCTATAGGCTATGGGAGAACCTGTTTATTTCAAGGTTTGTATTTGGTGAGGGTTCTTAAGAATTTTACCGGTGTTTATGTAAAAAAAAAAAACCTGGAAAACTTGGAGCAAGCGCCATGCACATGAAAATTAAAAGGAAAATTTAATAAAAGAGGGAAGAAGCCAAAACACTATTTCGGTGGTTAGGCTTCCAGCCATAGCCGTAGTGCCAGAAAACGTGAGGGAAAATTTTCTAAGTGATTCCAATCGGAAATTCGTAGGAACTTTTAGATGACATGAACACGAGGCATCACAGGGCCCTTCTCGAAAACGTCACACAGACTGTCCCAAGTAAAGGCGAGTTTTCAGTTCTATCCTTACGATGCTGCATTTTACTTAATCGATTGAGTTTTCTTGCTAAGTGTTTTTAGTCACGTTTGACAACAGTGCTGATACGTTGCAACGTTTTTTTTTGTTATTGTGTGTCAGCATCAGTATTCTGTGGTAGCTGTTTAGCAATGCTTTTAATTTAACTTGCTCGGTCTCCTTTCGACACTGTCCTGGTCCGTCTCAGTTTGGTCACATGTTGACATTGCAATCGTCCATCTTGGTTTGGTCATGTCTCGAAATTGTCGTAGTCCACCTCTTCTGGTCAAGTCTAAACATTGCCATTGTATCTCTTCTGTCCTGCCTCAATATTAGTATAGCCCATCTCGGTCTGGTCACATCTCGACATTGCCGTAATCCATCTTGGTCTGCTAACGTCTCGACATTGCCGTAATCCATCTTGGTCTGCTAACGTCTCGACATTGCCGTAATCCATCTTGGTCTGCTAGCCCTAGTCCATCTTGGTCTGGTAACATCTCAATATTGCCGCAGTCCATTTTGGTCTGGTAAAATCTCGACAGTTGCCATAGGCCATCTCGGTCTGGTTACATGGCAACATTGCCATTTTCCATCTCGGTATTGTTACGTCTCAAGATAGCCGTGGTCCGTCTCGGTCTGGTCACATCTTGACATTGCCGTAGTCCATCTCAGTCTGGTAATGTCTCAACAATTGCCATAATTCATCTTGGACTGGTTATATCGTAACATTGCCATATCCATCTCGGTCTGCTCAAATTTCGACATTGGCGTAGGTCATTTAGGTCTGGTCATGTCTCGACATTGTCGTAGCCCATGTCAGTCTGGTCATGTCACATTCCTGTAGTCCATCTCTGTCTGGTCACGTCTCAACATAGCCATAGTTAATCTCATTCTGGGCACCTCTTGGCATCGGCAAAAAGTCTCTAGTCTGGACATTTATCTAACCAAATATTGTAATATGAGTGTACCCTTGTACTCTTACCAATTGGGATATGAAAGAAAAAAAGACATTTCATCAGCAATCACATGTACATTGTTTTCATCCGTTCTGTGACGCACCATAACTGCTTTAACAGTAACACTTTTTAAGTTAATATAATCTCGCTTCAGGAAAGGAGATGAAAGATCAGAATGTCTCGTCATCTGAGGAAAGTTCCTTGAAATAACCCTTTTCAGCACATTATAGACAACGGTACGAGAAGGCAAAAAGTAGTCCCAAGTTACACCGCGAGATTTATGAGGAGACCTCAGGGACCTCAAGCAAAGCGAGCCACAACAGTCCAGTGATCAGTGTCCACGTCTTTAAACCAAGTGCATCCGGCAGCTGACTATGTAAAAGTGTTAAATAAGAATCATCGGTGTTATTTTAAGTGTGTAAATGCTTTTAGGACTAGAAGCCAACTTCAGCAGTTACCTAAATTATTCCATTTTCGAAAAGAAATGGAAATTGCAGTGGGCAGATCCAATTCCCAGATGGATGTTTGTTTGTACGCTTTATTTTTATATCGCTGAATTAACTAATTCAGTACTGTATTAAATTAATAAACTGCATAGATAGGCCGTATTCTCTGCTTTGATTCTACGATTAATACTTCAAAGGTTTTAAATGGTGAAAAGGTTTGACAAACTTGACTATAGCGATTTTCGGTAGCAGTGGTGAAATTTGTCACTTAAACTTTTTAAACCATTTATAACCTTTGAAGTATTAGTCGGTGGAATTAATTTGCACTACATTGGTGTGTTGATATCATATTAGAGAAGTATATTGTAGCAGTATCATTCCCCCCCCCCCCCACTCTTTTTTTTTCGATCGCATTATTCAAGTAATTTGTAAAACGATCGGACCTAATGTAACATGGATTATGTAACGTCCTTTTCATAACATTTTTCAAATTGTTGTATATCATATAAATCCCTCCTCTTCTCCCCCGCAAAAGAAGAAAAAAATGTTTTACATTAAAGCTTCACATTTTAATATTTGTCGTATATTATTTCAGGATAAAGTATGGTGAAATTTCACAACAGCAGCTATGGGATTTACTCTGCCCTATTTTCGACAATATCTGGGTCACCCACAATCGGTGGCTGGGGGTATCTTATTTTAGAGTAGTTATTTATTCTAGAGTAGTTATTTATTCTAGAGTAGTTATCTTTGGCATGGGGGGAGGGGAAGGTGTTTACTTTCCTAAAAAAAAAGTTTTTTGGGTTTGTTATAGTCTTTAAATGCGGGGGGGGGGGGGGACTACTCCCTTAAGGTTCATAAATTTTTTTTTTCCAGATTCAAGGGGTGCGCTGCCCTCGTTCGTGAACCCCCAAGTACGTACGATCCACAGCAATACATCACACAATTTACATACCAACATTCTAAATAATTTTTTTTTTGGGTGGGGGATGTACTTTTTTAGGGGGAAGTCTTCCCCCCCCCCGGGGGGCGGGGGCGAGAATGGCCACCCCTGATCGGGAGTTTACCGTGTTGGACTTCCCTTTGGACTTTTTTCTGCTTCGAAAACGTCCAGTGTTGTTTAAATTGTTTTCCTGTTTATCAGTACGAGTAATAGTTATGCTTAAGTGACTTATGGGTGAATAAAATTTAAAATAAATAAATAAATATGTACTTAAGAAGAATAATAAACAAAAAAAACCTTATTGTCATCCGGAATTGAACGATGGTTCTTTTACTATTCACTAGCGGAGTCGCTCGCTTCGCTTGCTCATTCCGTGTCGTC
>JAHWFP010251905.1:0-23207 GCA_023313725.1 Lithobius niger | reverse complement strand
GAGGCACACACTCTGGATTTCAAACTGCAGAAGACGTTGTGGGTGTAATCCAACCAAATTGAACGAAGGATTTTGCTGCCACCTACGTCCCTTTACGATGTCTTTAGCCTGAGTAACACAGAGATACAGACGAAAATCGTTAAGTTTGACCGGCCGCCATTTTGGATGGGCTCATAGTATCGACGCTCTCATTGCGGCAATTTACTCTCCTAATGAAGACCTTTCAAATAAGGTATTCCTTTGCCCCCATTCCATTGGAAATTTCTGGTTGGTGAGGCGAAATTACGGTTGTACACAAAGGTAGATCCTTTAACCAAACCCACATTGCTAAGGTTTCACTGTTTTCATTCAACCCCTTCAAAAGTTGTGAGGGGGTGTTGAGGTAAAAGATTAACATCGTAGCGTGGATAAATGAGTAGAGACTGACGCAGAGTAATAAATAGAAGTAAGAGATTTAGTTATTAGTAGAATACTATTTTACATATTAACAAGGTGAAGCCAACATGGCTAAACACCCGTTCACAACGAAAAGTAGAGCTTGAGTACCAAAAACATTAGAGCGTTCGTGATAACAATGTAACAATACAAACTGTGTAAGCTCTTTATTGTAAACAATTCCGTTACGAATAAGAGACAAGCCTTTGTTAGCTTGCAACGCTTGGTTTTCATTCCAACAAACTCCCCCTTGAAAACCAGTCTTTCGTAAAGATGATTTTCACATTACGTTGGTCCTGAAACAGACAAAAATGTTAGTAACAACGCATTGCGACACGCGCTCAGTCCTTTAGTCAGTATATCTGCCCAGTTGTCTTCTGTTGGCACATATACGAAACGAATGTCCTTGGATCTGATTTTCTCACATACAAAGTGGTATATGATGTCAAAATGTTTTGTACGTGATCGCTCAATTTGCGAGTTTGCGTGTGCAATTGCCGCTTGTGAATCACAGTAAACATCTGTAGTTTCCACTGGTACTGGATCATCACCAATTTCTTGTAAAACTGTTCGCATCCAGAAAATTTCTCTTGCCCCCAAACACAACGCCCTATACTCGGATTCGCATGTGCTTAGGTAAACAGATTTTTGTTTAGTAGCACGCCACAACACCGGCGTACCACCATAACATACGTATACACCACTAGTTGATCTTCGGTCGTTTGGGTCGTCTGCATGGCTAGCGTCGGTATAAACTCTGAAACCTTCGTTACTCTTCTTGTAGATTAGACGTAGGTTCTTCGTTCCTTTTAGGTAGCGTAAAATTCTTTTTGCAGCGGTCCAGTGCACAGGGCTTGGATTAACTGAATGAACAGAAACTGCATTTACTGCGCAAGCGATGTCTGGTCTGGTCGCCAACGCCACGTAAGATAAACTTCCTACAAGTTGTCTATACGGCACCAATTTCATTTCTTCTTGTTCTTGTAAGTTAAGCGTCTTCGTTTTTAACAAATGAGTGCCTGGTGCCACGGGAGTGCTCACCATCTTACAATTCTCCATATTAAACTTTTTCAGTATATTGTCGATGTACGTTTCTTGATGAAGTCCGAGTGAACCATCTAAATACCTTTCAAATTGGATGCCTAATAGAAATTTTAATGGTCCTAGATATTTTATGTCAAGATCACTTTGTAATATACTTCTTAATTTCAAACGCATGAAACTATCTTGAGGCACACGCCAAATCATCAACATAAATGGTGACGATTCCTATTGATGACTCAATTTGTATCCAATAGACACATGCGTCAGACAAACATCTCTTCATGCCATGGCCTGTCAGAATTTCATGAAGGCGGTTGTTCGTACCAGCATCTCGACGATTGTTTTAGTCCATAGATGCTTTTGATAAGGCGGCATATCTTTCCTTCTTGACCAGGTTGTTCGAAGCCCTCTGGTTAGCGCATGCTAACAAAGGTGTCCAAGCATCCATTCAAGAATGCTGTAGTCACGTCGAACTGGTCCACATGCCACCCCTTCTGCACGGCCAGACTTAAAATTAGTCTAATTGTGGATAGCCCAACAGTCGGACTGTATGTCTCAAAATACGATTCTAAGTAGCGTTGTGTAAATCCTTTAGCTACTAATCTTGCCTTGTATCTGTCTACTGCCCCTAGTGCGTTCCTCTTCACACAGAACACCCATCTACAATCAACAATTGCCACTCCTGGCCGTGGCTCGTCCAACTCCCAGGTGCCATTGGCCATGAGACTTCCGTATTCTGAATGAATTGCTTCTAGCCATTTTTCTTTATCTTCGCAAGTCACAGCTTGTTGATATGTGTTAGGTATGAAGACAGAAGGGTTCATTACTGCAAACGCAGAGTCGACGTAATCATCATTACAGGTGTTTAAGAAACATTTTTGTTTTTCTAAATCTGTTAAAACGTTTTCGCCGCATAATTCTTGCATTATTTTCTCGCACGAGCTACCAGTTTCAAAATATTGTTTAAGTCCCTTGAGTAAAGAATCTTCGTTATTCACTGCTACAAGGGCTTCATCTTCAATTCTCCCCCTTTGAACTGGTTGGATTGTGCTTTTCGACATGCTTCTAGTAATTCGTCTTACTGACATTTTAGTTTCTTGATTATTCATACATTGTAGTTGATTATTATCTTCGTAAATTACTTCTCTCTCTCCACCACTTACTTCACCAACTTCTTGGTAATCTGGGCCTAATGACCTTATAACTCGGGGTCCTCTTTCATTTTCCACTTCTGGTTCTGGAGTTCTTGCGTCACTGACGTTTTCCTCATTTCCTCCCGGGGTTTGTACTTCTGTGGTAGTTGTCCATGTTTGATGTGCCTCCTCTTCTTCATCTTCGAGTACTAGCTCCTCTCCTCGGGACTCTTTTTGCCTTCCAAGTCCTGGTACTTGTTTGCCATTAGTGTCTGTTCCAACAGTTTCTGCTCCATCTGTGAAGAATATATCTAATAGACTTTGCTGATTAGCTACACTAATATTTGTTTCGTTTTCAAGGAAAACTACATTTCTTGTGACGATAACACCACCATTCCGTAAGTCCCATAATCTATAACATCTTGATCCAGGATCATAGCCTATCATTACGCACTTTATACCTCTTGGTTGAAGTTTATTCCTAATTTGTCTAGGAACATGTGCAAAACAAATGCACCCTATGGCTTTTAAATGTTTTACAGTTGGTCTTTCTTGTCTATTAAACCATAACTGTAGTGGTGTTACGTTTTGATGCCTTTTGCTAGTACATCTATTACGAATGTATGCAGCTGTTAGTATTAATTCTCCCCAGAGTTTTAAAGGCAGGTTACTAGAGATTATTGCAGATCTAACTAGTGTCATAAGACATGTATTTCCGATTTCCGAACGGCCATTACTTTCGGGGCAATACGGGGATGTAGTAACATGTTTTATGCCCTTTTCTTCTAAGAAGGAATTTAAGCTAGAATTTACGTATTCTTTACCATTGTCACTTTTTAGCACTTTTAACTTTTTACCAATTTGACTTTCGGCCATAACAACGTATTTCATGATGTATCCTGTCACTTCTGCCTTACTTTTTAATAAATACACCACCATATATCCTGTGTAATCATCTGTTATTGTTAAAACGTACGAAAAACCACCGTGGGCCTTCACCGAAAGTGGCCCCATTACGTCACTGCAGACTGAGAAAAGACGTTGTTTAGCCGTTTCTTCTTTAATTTTAGGAAAAGGCCTACGTGTTAAATTAGCCTCTAGACACTCGTGACATTGTACTTTGCTTTTGCTTTTAAAAGGATAACTTAAATCACGTAATAACGCTTTCTTCGCCATTTTCTCTAGTGTTGAGCAAGCCACATGCATAAAACGTTTATGCCAAAGTTCTGTTTGATTATACATGGTTTTACAATTACTTTTTAATTGTGTTACCATTGCTAGGTCACTGTTATAATTGTCTTTACTATTTTCAGGTTTTAGTAACTCTATTTCTTGTTGATTATCCGAATTAATTGGATTTCCAGACAAAATATATAGGCCATTTTGTAGGTAACCTCTTGCTACTACTTCTAATCCTTTATATATAATGCATACCGATTCATAAAATACAACATGACAGCCATTCGCTGTTGCAGCTCTAACTGAGAATAGGTTTACTTGTAGGTTAGGAACATATAATACTTCTTTAAGAAATATTTTGGAGTGCAACCATTTTATGATAACATTTTCTTTTGAATGGGGAATCAAATTGCTTTCTTTGCTGGCAGATAAAATTGGTAATGCTTTTAATCTTCTAGGATTAATTAACCAATCTAAATTATTTATGAGATGGCTCGTAGATCCGGGATCCACCACAAACATGTCTTTCAATTTACTTCCCTGTATTCTTGTTCCTAGAGCTGTCGTCGTCCAGGTCCACAACGACGCTAAAAGAGCAAACAAGGCTGTTGTTGCTTCTGCTACAAGTCCGCATCTTCTGTTACCAGTATTTGAATTTCTTCTTCCTCGATAATGCCTCCATCTAGGATTTCCTCTTCCAGGATGGCCTCGACTGAAATTGTAATTACTAGCTTTAGGATTACTTGTATTCTGTTCTTGTTGGGAGGGGGGAGAGGGGCATTCTGCAATTTTGTGTCCGGCCCCTTTACACCTAAAACAATTGTTCCTCAATACTGTTTTAGTGTTTAGTCCAGTTGAAATTGATGCTAGGGCTGAACTATTTAAAATTTGTTCACTGTTTGCCTCAACCCTCGAGTCCTCAAAATAAAGCAACTCTTTTACAGTTTTAATGGTAACCTTTTCAGTACCTGAAGTTGCTAGTCCAATCATCATGACATCACACTCGGCTGGTAATCCCCCTAACATAATCCAAGCCAAATTTTTATCCTCAATCTTGAATCCAGTCATTTAATTCCCTTGCACAATCCTCTATTTTATTTACGTACGATTGCATGGTTTCACTACTCGTTTTTCTTATTGAATTAGAGTTTTCTGTGTAATGCTAAGCATCTTAGAACACTTGTAGGTTGAAAATTCTCCTTTAGGAAATCCCATAATTGCTTTGCCGTCTCTTTATTACTTGGTATTGTAATATAATCTGGTGGAATAAACAAACTAATCGTACCATACGCTTTGCAACCATCAATACGTTTCTTATCAACGTCTTTTTCTGTTACTGTATCCACTACATAATCCCATAATCCTTTCTGCATCAAGTAGGCTTTAACTTTTGCTTGCCAAATATGGTAGTTTTTGCCATTTAATATCGGTATTGTCCCTGGAGAACTAAAATTACCACTCGACAACGCCATTATTCATCAATATTATTTCAACCAAACTACTACGTATCTAAATCAAATTTTTAGATTGCCTGGTTGCTTTTTCTGTGCGCAACTTATTACACATAAACTACCGCATACGGCTGCTAATTGGGAGGGGAAATAAAGTTTTACTGCTTTACCCCTTGAATCCCACAAAATTCCACTTTCATACTCATCTGACTTTCGGTAATCCCTTGATGAACCTTCTCTACTTTTCTTTTTTTTTTTCTATAACTTTTCCAAATTGATCCATCCACTTCTTTCCATAGATTACTCCGTCTCTGTTGCCTTCAAATCGCAGCCGGCCAGACTTTTGAAATTGAAGACCCGATGTTACGTTCCATCCTCCATTTTCAGGTAGACGAATAAAAACCAACGCTCTGCTATCACATGTTGAGGTAAAAGATTAACATCGTAGCGTGGATAAATGAGTAGAGACTGACGCAGAGTAATAAATAGAAGTAAGAGATTTAGTCATTAGTAGAATTTTACATATTAACAAGGTGAAGCCAACATGGCTAAACACCCGTTCACAACGAAAAGTAGAGCTTGAGTACCAAAAACATTAGAGCGTTCGTGATAACAATGTAACAATACAAACTGTGTAAGCTCTTTATTGTAAACAATTCCGTTACGAATAAGAGACAAGCCTTTGTTAGCTTGCAACGCTTGGTTTTCATTCCAACAGGGGGGACTGGGACTTTCGGGACACCCTGTACAATTTAGGGTGGTTCAAAAAAAAGGCTTTTTTAAAATTTCAAATCGTAATAGTGTGGAAAAGTTGGTCTTCGACCTCCTAATCACTATCCCTAAAGAAAAACTTTCTAAAAAAATTTTTTGAGGTGCTCACCTGGGCCTAAAGTTTAACATTATAAGTCACTGAGAAAAATCGGTAATTCTGAAAAAAAATGTTGACTAGTTTAAAATATAGCTTTTTACATTATCTAATTTGGTACTCTCAGAGACCATTAAAAGAAGCCAGAAATAAATTTAAAAAAATATTTTGTCCCTAAACTTCGTTTTAATTCAAGGCGTAAAATCGACAAAAATGCCTTTTTTCCCTATTTTGATGGCCGATAATTCGCATTGTTTTCTGGAAGAAAAAAAAATGTTTTTTATTTTGGCTTCAATTTGGTAGTCTCTGAGAGTACAAAATGAGATAATGTAAAAAGCAATATTTTAAACTGGTCAAAAATCACTTTTGCAGAATTATCGATTTTTCTCATTGACTTATAATGTTAAACTTTAGTCCCAGGCCTATATATTTACTTAACCTTGAAGGTGAACAATTTAGAAGCTATAAGCCAACATTTGTCAGTGCCTACTCGTCCTATTTAATTTTCCACAAAGAATTTTTTTTCCACGGACCTTTTTTCTTCGGACCTTTTTTCCGTGAACCTTTTTGTGGGGACCTTTTTCCTCGGACTTTTTTTTCCCGAACCTTTTTTCCGCCTACCATTTGGAGGCAATCCATCCCAATTTTCAAAAAAAATTTTAAATTGGTGCTTATTTGTCCATTGCCTAAATTGGGGTGCCTATGTGTCCAGGGCGGAGCCATACCCCCAGTTTAAGGTAAATAGGGCGTAAAAATCAAGATTTTATTTAACATCACTACGCTATTTTCCTTAAAAGTGATATGCTTCTTAACACCCCACAACATTTCCCCTTTCCTTCCTTATTTAGCCACACGTTGACTTCCGTAATGTATTTCCTTCCAAGGGATTAAGAAAGGAGGAAGGGTGAGGGAAAGGGGAGTGTGTGTTTAAACAGGCTTCCTACTTTCGCGACGTTGTAATGGGGTGAGCTTATCTGATCTGGAAATGAAATTTTGGTATCGAATCTCTTGAAGGTGGATTGATTTAAGCTCGATTGCTGCTGTAGATTAAACATATCAAAAAACAAAACTGGTAATAGGGGCTGCCAAGTTCCGAATGGTTCGGCCCTTCAAAGGAGTGACATCAACACACCAAACATTCGCCAAGTTAATCGCACCGACTAATAGTTTGAA
Source organism: Lithobius niger (assembly GCA_023313725.1). Classification (NCBI taxonomy): domain Eukaryota; kingdom Metazoa; phylum Arthropoda; class Chilopoda; order Lithobiomorpha; family Lithobiidae; genus Lithobius; species Lithobius niger. The sequence goes on along the minus strand of JAHWFP010251905.1, from coordinate 15,927 downwards.
GGTTAAATGAAAACTAGAACAGTGCTACTTTCGGTAGCAATGTTCATGTTTTCATTTAACGTCCAAAGTATTAATCGGTGGGATTAAGTTGGCGAATGTTTTGGTGTGTTGCTATCACTCCTTTGAAGGGCCGAACGATTCGAAACTTTGTAGCCCCTTTTACCAGTTTTGGTTTTTGATATGATATCACGCCTTTTTTTTAAATTGTGTATTGACTCAACTCCACTACCGTGCAGATATGTAATAAAGTACCACGTCAACAAAAAATTGGTTTTCACCAATTTGCTACTACCATTCTCAACTTAGTCATCTCTTTATAGGTTTTTGGTTTGGTTTTAATTTTGTTGTAATTTGTTTTATTTAGTTAGATTTGGTGTGTTGATATCACTCCTTTGAAGGGCCGAACCACTCTCAAACTCGGTGGCCTCTTTACCAGTTTTTGGCTTTGTTTATTTTGCTTTGTTTTTACAGTTGGTTTATTTTTCGTGAATTTGACGTGAATACAATTTCTTTGCAACGTTGTTTAGATTTATCGTGATACACTAGTGTGTGTCTAGGCACGCACGTCAGTATACACGTTGTCATTATCCGAACTTTGGCCGTCCAATTAGAGACGATGCCGACAATACTAACAACGGTTATAACAATATTTTCGTACTTACTCGCCCTCCCACGCGTTCTAGGAAAAAAAAGCCCCAGAATAAAAAGCCTGGAAAAAAAAAACTGATGGAAATAAAAGCCCCGGAAAAAAAGCCTCGGAAAAAAAGCCTCGGAAAAAAAAGCCGGTAGAAAAAAAAGCCCCGGAAAAAAAAAGGCCTCGGGGAAAAAAAAGCTGATGGAAAAAAAAAGAATAAAGAAAAAAAGGCCTGGGAAAAAAAATTCGCGAAAAAAAAAGCCGAGAGGGTAAAAACGCAACAAAAATCTGGTGGAAATTTGACAAATATACTACCTTTAAATATGTGCATGCGTAACAATGGACAATGGCCTTAACTGAAAATACTATCAGCACGTCTGGCATGCTAATAAGCATAGCTAATCGCAATTGTTCTGACCAAGACCAAGAATTACCGAACGGCAAGCTTTACTTATTACGTACGATTTATTCACTCTTGCCAGAATTTATTTCCTCGTGTTTTGTAAACCTTATCTGTTCTTTTTTGGTATGGGAGGGATGTGAGGAGGGGGAACAGACGCACTCCGAGAAAAAAGGACCAATTTTTTTGCACAGAAATATCGAATAACTCTCAAAATACAAGTTACAGGAATGTTGAGTCAACTTAATGTTTTCCAAATTTTCTTTTAATTATCTGTAGTCGATCAATTTCAGTACTCCACTCCTCCTTCCCCAGTTACGGAATTTGTAGAAAATGTATGATTCCCCCGCCCCTTTCTATATCAATTTTGGTGGAAACTTCGTGATTTCACGAATTTTCTCTTACTGAAGGACGTCTTTTCTCCACACCATTTCCCCAGTAAAAAAGGTATAAAATTGTATTAATTCAACCAGCCAGGGATCAATGGGTTTACAGTTTTTAATGGGAGATTTACTTGTAAAAGTTGTGGCAATTTCTGGTACGTTCGACGGACCCTCACCACAAACGCCACAGCCAAGGAACGCTACCATATATCACGTGGGTCCGATTTCGGTTTAAGCTTCTCTGATGGAAAATGTGGCAATAAGCGATCGGTCCGCATGATGTTTTAATTATAAAAGAAACAAGCGGCTACAGCGACTGCCTATAGTCGCACCGGTCTTCTGTACAGTTCCTCCACTTCCAATGTTGAGGCACACACCTCTATCATGCACTACAACAGCTATCTCTATTACACTAATGTTAAAGCAGTAGCCATTAGAATTGTCGGTTAAAAATGTGTTAGCTTTTAGGCCTATTTTACATTTTAGTCGTAAGTATCAGCTTTTAGGCCTAATTTTATAAATCGCTTACCCATCGCTTACCTATAATCCATTGCGAATCGGCAGCGCGTTGGAGTTGGCGTAGGCTCAACTTTTCCGCGTGAGCCGCGCGGCAGGACGGGTGTTTATGCCCTCCAGCTACTACGAAACTGGGTATTCAATAGAGGGATTTGTAAATACGTCAGTCGGTCGGTTGGTCATTCTCACCCCTTTTTACGCGTGATCGTGGACACACTAGCGCTGCTTTCTTTTCTGTGTCTGCTTGTATGCGCGTCAAGTTACGCGTGTACATGTACGACGGGTAATAGCATTGGCTTCAATAAGACGATCTTCCTTTCTCCCTCCAGTGCTCCTGGCAGCTAACCCAGTTACTGGCTCCACCATAAGAGTTATACACAATAATACTACGTCGTGTCACTGCCCTATTCATTCATGCAACAATGCGACGGGACTATTTTACTAAACGAAGCTAAAATCCATTTGTTTTTATTGAGTGTTACCTTAGGATTTTAATTCGACCATCAAATGTTATTATTTAATTTAGTTACGTCGAAGAATTCTATTAGCTAAAAGGAAGTAACGATGTTTTAATTTCCCATGGTATTTAACTAACTTCTCACACTGAATCTAACGTTGTAAACAATGGTCGTCAATATGGACATACAAAGTCGTTGCAATAGTTTTCTCAGCCGGACGGTTGTACAGAAGACTAAAAAGGAGCGTTGGAGGGCTCTGGGTCGCCTAACTAACATGGGCGACACTTTACCTTTGCTTAAGGCCTAATTCGGAATGGGTGACGGAATCTAGGCTTACTTGGGGTTGGAGTCAGAATCGCAACAGTTTTCGTGTTAAGGGGTTGTGTTTGGTTTGAGTAATTAATCTGGCATTTATTGGTTTGCTGTGATTCACAAACAACAGGGTTGGTCTGGTTTGAATTTACATTTGACGGGAGGATCGTGGCGGCGAATTATATCTCGATTCAACCCTAAGTGTTGTGAGCACCGGTCAGAATAGCAAGTGTTGAACACGAGTACAGTAACTGGACTATAGTGTTGATTGTAGGGCGTACGGCTTCGTACCAGGGTCCTTAATAAAATAAAATCAATCAAAAAGCGAGCTGGATCCATTACATTTGATGACGGACACTAACTACAGGCAATTTGTTTGTTACATATTGTTACAATAATTGGTATGGTCACACAACAAAATAAGGTTTTGTAACGAGCGTTAACCTCTTCCTGTCACACAACATCATCTCAGCAAAATTCATGATGGCTAATTACCTTTGAAGTGACAATGAGTATAGTTACAATACGGTGTCATATAGACTTGGTTGATTTTGCAAATGATTTCATCAGTGGGACTTTACTAGGGTGGCATACGTTCAATGTTTGCAATCCGAAATTAATCTCACAACAAAGTTTGTTCTCAATTAGAAGTAACCTAAATTCAGGATTACAAAGTAGTTAAAGCTAAAGTTTTGGCTCGTTTTTGTTAGTGGTAGGCTGCTACTCGCTTGGTTCGCTCCGTTGGCGTCGTGTCGCTTGGCTAGAGGAGGTTACATATTCACATACCAACTGACTTATATTTCATGCCCAAAAAAATCTGCGCCTCTTTAAATAAGATATAGACGACTCCGTATTTTGTCGCAATTCGTCTATTAGCGTTACCCGAGACTTGTACGTACTGCCAGTGTTCTGAATGTATCTGTTGGGAATATTTGTTGTTAAAACGCGCGTACCGATGACTCGTGTTGCACACCAAAATAACGATCAAGCAAATGATCAGCGTGTGCACCTTTGCTAATGATGCTTCAGTTCGTAAACAAACGATATGGCCTGAAGCTGATGAAGCATGTTCATGTTTTCGTGATATCGCCTATAAAATATGAATGTTCTGTATTAATGTCCTTCCAGACTTATGTTAGCATTCTGTGTCCTCCTGTTGGATCTATTGTGCAACTCGGACCACAACACTGTGACTGAGATTGGCGCTAATGACCTTGCTGTTGACGCGCCATTAAGCATCAATCTCCCCTCCGCCCTACTATGCTGTAGTCAATGGCCTTTTATCTGACTTAGTCACCCATTTTCATACTGAGTAAACTTTAGTAAGCGCGCTGCATAAGCTGCAAAGTATATAAGCGACAGCAGAGCACAACACCACGGCTACACTTCATTAGCACGGCTGGCAGACCGTGCTTATTAGAGTTCGTTTGCGCACGAGAATTTCAGAAAATTGGACAGGAGGAAGAGGCGGAGGCGGCGGAGCGCCTAACAATGTAAAAATGTTACAATGCTGCAACATGTAACAATAGGGTAACACTAGGCGAGGCGTACAATATCGGATTATAGCTGACTCGAACAAGATGCAACGATGGTTGGGTGCCAGGAAACTAACATTGTCGTTGTTTGAGTTAGCTAGCTCGTTGTGGAGAACCAAAATTAAATGGTCTTGATTTTGCCTTAAACCTTCAAGTTTTAAACCGTAGCGTGCGAAGTTTTAAATTTTGAGGCACGGCCTCAAAATTGGGCGGCCGACATGACTGAATGACTTATTTACTTTTTCAATGCGGGCTTCGGGAAGCCAGTTGAATTGTTTCCGTGAATGTTTGCCATGATACTGCAGCCATCCAGAATCAATACTTATCGAGATGACACGTGCTAAATCTAGACATACGCTAATGTGTTGCCATCAAATAATAATCATGGGACAAACCTTGGGCGTAACCTGAACATAAGTATGCATTTCTAATGTTCCGTTTTTTCGAAAACAAAAATCCGTGGACAGTGGATACATGATAGACTAGACCGTAGCAATTAATACAAAAAGGAAGCGAAAAAAGCCAACAAACTAACTGAGCAAAAAACGGCTTCGCCGTTTGGAAAAAAACATTAGAGCTTGTATCCCCATACTAACATCCGTGAAGGTGCACGAATAAAAACGAACTATAATTTGAACTCCAATTCGCAAAACATAAACCCACAAACACACACAAAATAACGCCATAAACAGCTGAACGCTACAAAATTGAAAGATAAAATTGCATACACAAAATGAACACGTAACTACTCAAATGAACTAGAAATACCACTTCAAACGACCTTCAAACACAAACACAGGCAAAAAAAATGCCGTTCACAAATTGCTGCTTGTTCACAAATTATAAATGCACTTAAAATAAACATATACCCACTCACACGAAACAGATTTAATATGAAACAACAAACACAGAAAAATATTAAAAAAAAGGTCTGTATAATACACAAATTATGCGTGCACGCCCAAACACCGAAACATTAAACTTTTCAAACACAAACTGGGCTTTCTTTCTGACATAACCATTGATAAGACCTTGGTGAAAGACCTTGGTGTTTGGTCGACCAAGGATCTTAAATCATCTCTACATTGCTCGAAGGTCTCTGCTCTGGCATATCGCCGTCTGGCTTTTGTGAAACGTTGCTTCGCAAAATCTTCTGTTGCTAATCTGGTCTGGGCCTTTAAGGTCTACGTTCGTCCAATACTGGAGTACGCAAGCCCAGTTTGGTCACCGCACCTTCTTAAAGACATCGATTGTATTGAGGCGGTGCAACGACAATTCACACGTGGTGTACCCGGTCTCCGGGAGGTCTCTCATATTGATCGCCTGTCCCGGCTTGGCCTACCGTCCTTGGAGCTACGCCGTCTCTGGACAGATTTAACTCTGACTTTTAAAATTGTTAGGGGTTTGTTGTCTGTCGACGTTCCACTTTTTAATACTTCAACGTCTACCCGTACTCGAGGTCACTCCCTAAAGCTTTCTGGTGGTATTCCACATACTGAGATTAGAAAAAAATTCTTCGCTCATTGAGTGATCGAGCCATGGAACTCGCTTGGTGAGGACACAGTGTCCGTACCCTCCGTCTCTGCCTTCAGACGCTTGGTCACCAGGCAACCCCTCCATAAATTTCTAAAACGAGCATACTAACATAACCATCTTCAGGAACGGCATTAGTAGCCTCAACCCCTGCCTGTCTCCTTTTCCTTCAGGCTAAACTGATTATTATAAATCATAGGTGGTTTTAACTAGTTTGTTTTTATGATGTTTTATGGACCTTTTATTATTATTAATTATTTATTGTATTAATTGTTTAAATATTATATATTTTTTTTTATTTATTGTTTTTTTTTTAAGTAATGACAAATCCTACTATCTGGGTGTTTTAGTTTTTAGTATTCTCCGTAGTATACAATTTTTTAGCACTGTTTATACTTTTTAATTGTACAGCATCATTTTGGGCCTTTTAACACTTTTCACACCCTTCCCATGTCTTGCACGTTTGGCGATGCCATCGGGGGCCTTTGAGTCCCTGGCAGGTCTAACCTTGGTGTAAGGCATTCGTGTCCCCAAACCTCTTACCATCATGATTCCTTGGCCGTTTTATGTACACTGTATTTACATGTAATTGTGGCTGGCTGTTAGTGACTCCCCAGTCCTTGCCAGACCCGTTGCTATCGCAACAAATATATTATTATTATTATTATAAAAAACAGTCCTTGTTACCTGGTATTAGAGTTCAAATTTCAGTTTCTTGCGTTCGAGTGAACTCTAATCCGTTTTTGTTCGTGCACCTTCACGGCTGTGAGTATGGGGATACGAGCTCTGTTTTTTTTTTCTAAACGGTGAAGCCGTTTTTTGTTTAGTTAATTCTTTCTCTTTCTCTTTCCTTCTTTTTCTTTTTCATTTATTTAAAAAAAAACTATTTTTTAAGTCCTTCTGTGTACGCTTTTGCGCATTATTAGGTTAATTCAGTTAAATTCCATTCTGCCACCTATTTCTGCTCATGTCACTCTCTGGATCTCACCCATCCCCCACCAACACTAATTTTGCACCCTGATTCCTGTTACACATTTTCTTTTAATTCAAATAAATTCAGCCGCATAAGCTGTACAAGTGAAGCGAGAGCCGAACACCATGAACCACACGTCTCTTTTATGTGGGTATTCTTGTTGCACTTATTTTCATTTTTTTTCTTTACGTTCAGTACGCCTCAACGATCTTGTGTATTACGCTAATTCAGTTAGGATTCGATTCAATTCTTCTACTATAGATACTCCTCACGTCTCTGTCTGGATCTCCCCCCCCCCCCGGACAAGTTTGTTTTTTAAAGTTCAAATAAATTGTGCTGCATAAGCTGCAAAATATAAGCAACGCCAGAGCCGGCCTCCATGACCACATCACTTGTAATTTGTGTTAGTATTACATTTTACAATGGGATCTTCTTGTTTCACTTATTTTAAGAAATTATTTCTTCCCGTTCTGCTTTGTATTGATTATTCCATTGGCTTCTTATCACTTCACTCTAAATATTCCTCAAATGGCGAAATATCTACAGAACGTCAAGTAATAACACAACGGTTTAAATGTGAGTTAGGCCTCCACAAAGCACTAAGCTGCTCGTGGTTTGACACATCTGCAGCAAACACGTTACCAGGATTTGTTAACATAGTAAACCAACCACATAGTGCAATTTGAATGTAAGTAAGGCCTACGCAAGGAACTAAATCATACACAAAGCTGCTCGTGTTTATTACAAATAAGGAGAGAACCAGCTAATGTAACTTCGATTCTAAGAAAAATAAGCTTCAGAAAAAATATTGTTCGTTTTGGCTCGATCCCATTTTTGTTTAACACACGAAGATTCTTTTTTCATTGAAGAATGAACGACAATTCTATCTATTTGTAGCGTTTATTTTAATTCCTGTGCAATCATAAAGTAAAACGATTCTTCAATTATCAAGACGCAGATGGCTAAACTTACGGATAGGCGATGTTGGTACATATTTCAAGCTCCACTGGAGCCTTAAGCAGTTCATTTTCAAGACGTTAGCTGTTACGTCGTTTGGCTGCTACGTCGTTTGGCTGCTATGTCGTTTGGCTGCTATGTCGTTTGGCTGTTATGTCGTTAGCTGTTATGACGTTTGGCTGCTACGTCGTTTGGCTACTATGTCGTTTGGCTGTTATGTCGTTAGCTGTTATGACGTTTGGCTGTTATGTCGTTAGCTGTTGTGACGTTTGGCTGCTATGTCCTTTGGCTGCTATGTCGTTAGCTGTTATGACGTTTGGCTGCTATGTCGTTTGGCTGCTATGCCGTTTGGCTGTTATGTCGTTAGCTGTTATGACACTTAGCTGTTACGACAGTTGGCTGTTTTGACGTTAGCTGTTATGACGTCTTCGTCTCCTATGTCGTTGGCTCTTGTGTCGTTTAGCTGTTGTGTCGTTGGCTCCTCTGTCGTTTAGCTGATATGACAGGGGGTTAAAATGTGTTGGCTGTTATGTCGCTTGGCTGTTTTGACGTTTGGCTCTTATGACGTTTGGCTCTTATGACGTTAGCTCTTGTGACATTTGGCCCTTCTGTCATTTGGCCTTTGTGACTTTGGCTGATATGTCGTAAGGAAAATTTAGCTCTTGTGTCGGATTTTGGCTCCTATGTCGTTTAGCCCTTATGACAGTTAGCCCTTCTGACGTGTTCCCCTTTTAGACAGCTGAGCAGGAGTTTCGCTGATCGAATCATCTACGGCACGAGAATTGTTGTGAAACCCACAAATTAAATGTCACGAAGTCAAAACAGTAGCTCCCGTAAATTAAGTAGGTGTCGGTGGAAAAAGGATAATAGCAGAAAAACATTGATCGCTGAAATAAGCAAATGCGGATTTTCCACAAACCAGCAGTTCAGAATCGTTCCCGATGGCAGTTTTGAAAAAATCCACATTTTATTGGGTTACGATTTTTTGTCAAAACAACCTGAATTGGTGAAGTTAAATTGTTCAGACCAAATTTTAGAAATAGGGGATCTCAAATTTAACTTGTCTCCATCACCATTTGATGCTTGGGAAAATTGTGGTCAGAACAAGGAGTTAATTAATTTAGAAAATTATAGCGTTACAACTGAGCATATTGCAACGATCAATATTTCTTCAGTTGACGAAACAGCAGAAAATCCAAGATCCATTTGGATTCCGACACCTCGAAATTATTACGTAGAGGTACCAGTTTCATTGCATAAAGATGTTGTTTTGCCAAACAACAGCGAGACAAAAAATGTTGTGGAGTTTTGCACCAAGCTTATCCTGAACAGCAAAATACCGCATTTTTCCACAATGCAAAGAAATTCCGATACTTCTAGCCAGATGTTTGGTTAACACAAGCCCAATGGGTTTAATACCTGTCATGGCTATTAACATATCTGGGGAAGATCAATTTCTAAAGGCAGAAGTTATTCTCGGCCATGTCGAGATAGAATACAATGAGGAAGATCCGGTACCTCCAACAATAAAAGATAATCCCCCTCCCGAAGATTTAACTCAAACAATAGGAAGAGCACGAACAAAAGATCAGCCACTTCACAATCTAATTCCGGATCCATATCCGACATCCTTCCCCCTTCAAGGCCCACTCAGACAAAGGGATGTACCTCAATGGGATGCACAAGGACAAAAGACAACACGGGAGAAAGAAGCACCACTTCAACAAAAGCCAATTCCGGAACTGAATCTGACTTCCTTTACCGTTCAAGGCCCACTCAGACAAAGAAACGTTCACAGTCCATAGACATCAACAGCATCGGGTCAGCTCATTAAATGCTACTAGTGGACACAGCAAAGGAATAAAGACAATTTTCAGAAGATGAATGGAAAAGCTTGAAGTTTAAATTTAAGTTACCAGATTTAAACGAAAAAAAAAAAACGCATGGAATTCCTGGTAGTTCCGATGACACACCAGGACACCTTCAGTTAAAATGAATTTGATCTTGGAACTCATGAAAAATTATAAAGTAAACATACAAACAGGGCAATCAGCACCAGTGAGATCGAAGATTTATAGGGTTCCTTTTCCACTAGCGAGAAAATTTTGAAAAAAAAAATTAGAAGAGTTAGTCAGCATCATCAAGGAACGCTAATTAGCTCCTGCCCATTTTAATTCTGCGCTCAGCAGATAATTGCAGAGATTTTAGGCACTTACGCCACTATATCTTGAGTTACATTCCTCAGCTTCTTAAATTTCCAAACGCATCTGCCACACGTAGACAGAGCTCTTACACTCGCCCAGAAATCGAAAACGAAACTCAGCCCGAAAAAGGAATTGTCGCCACAAACAGGTCAAATTAATAGGATCCGTCATTAACGAAGATAGCATACAGCCAAATAGGGGCAAGATTAAAAATTTGGAACTCTTCCCACAGCCTAAAAAGGTTAAAGAAATAAAACACTCATCGTAATGTACAAATTTCCGTTCGCCGACACATTCCTAGTGTCTCAGCTGTCTCAACTGGCCTTACCAAGCTCACCAAGAAGAATGTAAAGTTCATACGAGACAAAGAAGCAGACGACAGACCACAGTCATGGTCCCATAGAATGCATACAGCAGCAGCAGATTATCGCCTAAACAAGGAAGGATTCTGAATCGAATCAGGGAATACGTATATACCTTAACACAGTGGAAGAACCTACTATTGCCAAGGAAGGGAGAGCTCCATGAATAATTTAGCTCGCTAGCTTTGACTTTTCCTGCAATGCATGGTTAGGTTGCAATTTATCTTAAAAATAGGTGGGTCGACTGGTTTGTTTGCTTGCTGGCTGCGTAACTCTCCCAGGTGACAAGCGAGAAGTTGGGAAATACGTAGTGACGTATAGTGTGCCCTTTACGTTGGCGGAAGGAGGGAGGTTTGGGTGCAAAGTACGTCATAAATTTTAGAATATGCGCAAGGGGAGTGTTTGCACGCATACGAAATCCCACAAGTGGTTATTACGTAACGTTTTCAAGACCGAAAGCAGCAAGACGGTGGTTTTTTAATGCAAATTTTAAAACTTCATTAAATTGTAGGAACGCCAATTAGAACCCAAATACGCCAACAGATCCCAAGTCGCTACAGAGACATCGCACTAAGCCAAAATAACTGAAGATCACAAAGGTACATCAGATCGTTCATAAATGACTCAAGTTTCTACTGCTGAAACTTCAGTTTTGTTCATGTTTCTTTTTGAGTGTGGTGATTTGGGAGGGTGGTGGGGAGGAAATGAAGAAACGGGCATGGAAGGGTGGGGATTGGGGTAGTTGAGAAATCTCTCATAAAAGTTGGGAGGGTGGAGGGAGACATAAATGGGTAAGCAACATTGCATTCAAATGTCTTTACTTTAGTGTAAGCTAGTTTACAATATAGTAATAAACTTACATGCTTAAAGCAAGGCTCCGCAGAAGCCTGATGCATTTCTAGTGAAGAATCACTGTTACTTAGCTGCTGATAGTCATTGCTAAACAAGCAATTGCTATTCATTACTAGCTGCGACCTGAAAATACAGGGTTTAAGAAACATTAATAAAATAAATTCTGATACACTCATTGAAGTTCTGAAAATATGATATTTTTTTTCTTTTTATACATAAGTATTGTAGAAAAAGAAACAGACAAAATAACACTATAACAATGTACAGTAGCCAAGGCATTTTCATCAAGCCTACTGGTCTCGACTGTTTCATATTGTCATGGAATTGCATTTTATTTAAGTTGTGCAATTGTTGAAGTATTTATGCAATTATGGGTGTATCGAGCAAAAGACAAAACTGCCCTGACTAAGACTCGAACCAGGACCTTCCTTGAGTAAGTGCCTAACCTTGAAGACCGGCAAGTCTTGAAGTGCAGGGGCTTAGCTCAAGCAAAAATAAAAAGTAATAAGTCCCAGGTTCAATCCACTGCCAGTATCCTAACCTTTAATACGTAAACACGCTGTAAAGACTCTTACGAAATTAAAGCTGCACAGTGCATCAAACAACAAAGAAGTCTGGCAGAAGCGTGTATACATATATTTGTCCACTATTTTTCTAAAAGAGCAGGGAAAATATGGCCCTCCACCTCCCATGTGCACACCTGTGTTAGTACATCAAACTATTTAGTGTATATTGTATTCCACAAAGCCAGTTTAACACTGTCTGCTTCGTTACACATTAACCTTTTGATTTATTGTCGACTGAATGATTGCTTACTTGTGTCAAGTCTTTTAGCGTAGAGGTCAAGAGGCTAGTTACTTTCCCTCCTTGTATATACAGATAATTCAAAAAACAATTTTATAACAGTAATGAGAAAATTGAGGAATTTGATGTTTAAAGGCAATAACGTTGATGCCTCCTTCAATATTGCAATAAATAGGCCTTAGTGGCCAAGTTAGCCTACTTACTACTAGCAATGGATGATAAGCATGAGTAACAGGGGGAAAAAGACATGTTTATTATAACGACAGTTATATTTATATAGGAGTATAGTCAGCTGACTATCGATTGAGCTATTACATGCAAGGGGTGGCCGCCGCATTTGTGGGAATCCACAGATGAGGTCATTAGTAAGCATTATTACATGACGTTGGGGCATTGCGGCTAGCATACACCACAAATATCAGCTCATTGCTAACTTCTAAAGGAAGCACTTTACATTGAGTAAACTGGGAAGTTGAACAGAATCAATGAAGATTGCCAAATCCTATACAATATGGGAAAGTGTCCCAGGAAAACGACGGAGCGCGAGCGTGGAGCAAAGCTTCGAAGACTACCCACTAGATGCCACTATTCTCAAAAACGAAACTAGGACGAACACGAACTAGCGCATATCAAAAACATAGTACTATAAGGCAAAGTTACCCAGTGTGGCAGAGAGCAGGGAGCAGGCCCTTTTTGGACATCAAAAATGACACATTTTCAACAGTCAAAATTTTTAAAACTGCCTCGGCTGCCAGCTGCTGGGCCCCAGACTATCCATGATGAGTGCACTTTACTTAGTTTTGTAACTGTCAGTGTCACTATTGTTTACTACAGTTTTTTCCATCGAATTTCTAGAAAAACCTTGCATTCTGGTTCCTTAGCTTCTTCTGTCTTTCAGGTGCTGACTATGTAAGGGGTGTAGGCTGGTTGTGGCCATACAAGCAAACAGTGCGTTCATCACATTATTGAATCCTTGACATAAGATGGGTTTAAGGAGCATTGGTGTTTTATAGAACATTTTTAACTCAACCTTGTCCTTTCGTTAAAAAAGGGGCACTTTTACCTTTCAACTAGTTGTAACTTGTCGGTGCAGAGTGCTACTTACTTGATTTGGCTACAGGAAATCATTTGCAGACAGTAGAAAGAAAAAACAAGAAAAAACTCACAAAAAACACAACACAAACAAGTCACTTGGCTGCAAATCTACTAGTCTACTTGAATTTTTGGTGGAATAGTAACGTCCTCCTTCATCAGAAGTGTCAGTACAAAAATGAAAACTACCACCCATGTTGAGATCTTGTCAGTACCCTGCAAGATCTTGTTAGAACTGATAGGTTCCTAAAGGATCTTGTAAGATTTCACAAATCTGACTGGACCTTGTACAAGATCCTGTTGATTTATCCTGCTTCACAAGATCCTGTCAAGATCTCATCAAATTGGTAAAATCCTATGTAAGATCCTAGTCAGGGGAAGGGCTTGCATAAGTTCCTAGTCATCAATCTTATCTGGCAGGATCTTACAAAACTCCTGTGAAGCTGGTAGGATCTTACTAGTTTCATAGGAACTTATCCTGTGATCCTGGAAGGTAAGATACTTGAATAGGAACTTGTGTATCTTATAAGTTGCTGTAGGCACGTTGGTACAATATTGAGTTATAGAGGATTTTAATTCTTTTTTCAACCTTTAAGTTTAATATAATTAAGATCATTAGATCACACAATTTTGTGTGCAGTATATTTGTATTATTATCGAGGTAGTTGCTTGATAGCAATTCCCAGAATCCCTTTTACTAAACCGAGAAAGGACCACAAGGCAACAATTAATACGTGCATATAAAACATTTATTAAAATATCATTAAAAAGTTAACGTTTATCAAAATTAGCCCTTCAAAAAGTTCCCAGGCCAAATTCTACCAAAACCTTTTGTAATTTTTTTAACATAATGAATGTGTTGCCGGCATGAAAGTATCTTTCCACAACTGTAATGTGCAGAAAATTAGTGCATTAACGAGATATTTTAGTTGTATGCGAAGAACGAAATCCAATACCGGCGTTGGCACTTACGTTGGCAAATACGCAATGTGCTTCAGTTTCCGAAAAAACAAAATCAGCAAATGAAACCTATTAGACGTTTTTCGATCATGCTGTAACACTTGATCTTCACAAGGAGGCATTTGCACTACCCTGTCTAGATGGATGTATACCTGCAAAGAACTGTTCACAAAGTTTCTATTGTTCTATCAATTCAAATACAAAATTGCTGAAAATATTTTTTTTAATTAATTTTTTCAAAACACGTCACCTCGTCCTAACTTTTCAAATACTTTACATGAATGCAGCTCGTATTTTGCATTGTAGTTCTTTTCATGGTAGCCTACACAATATTGGCTTTCCCAATACGTTGAGAATACGTAACTTCTGGTTGGTCACCTATGCAAGCAGGCGAATCATTTCGATTGGTGCATTCAAATGCTCATTCGGGAAGTAACAGGTTACAGTTTTAACTCTAATTGATTTTTATCTGATTGGTGACTGGAAAGGGGACTGTGCAAATCCCTACTAGTCACTCCCTGCCTGGGAAATGTAAGAGACTACCATCCTTCTTCAGCAGCTATGGGATATATTTATAACATTTTCTCATCCCCCTGCGATAATCATCACATGTATCCCCGGTTCAACAACGGGACGGGAGGCAGATAGATGCCATTGAGCAGTGTGCAAGGAAAGAGACGAGTGAGGGTGCCAGGGTTTTCTCTCCCTATCCCCCCCCCCCTCCAAAACATGTTAAAATACTAAACAAATAGTGAAAAAATACTATCTGGAAGCTTGATATGGCAGGGATGTAACGTAAAATGCTTCAATTTCTAGGGCCAAGAACCACACCGGGGAAGCTAACAGCAATCCCTCAGCCCCTTAGCTGCATGGCTTTGTTTGGCCCCCAGAACCTCCCCTCCAGTTATACAAATGGGGGGGGGGGACATTTACTGACATTGCCTGGAGTTGGAGTTGACAGTTTCTGCTGGGGAAGCTAACAGCACTCCCCTAAACCCCCAAGCTGACCTTTGTGGCAGCCTCTGCCTCCCCTCCCACCCCCACCCCCTAGTCATTCAAGGAAAAAAAGGTTCTTGAAGGTTCTTGACCGTTTGCCCCAAAGTTGAGTCTGCGTGTGTGGCCCCCTGCTGACCCCCCCCCCCACCTTCCGAGTTTTTCAATGAGAAAAAAAAAGTTATTTCCGTTGCGCCTACAGTTGGAATTGACAGTTCCCGCCGGGGAAGCTAAAAGCACTCCCTCAGACCCGCCAGCCGGCTTTGTTCGGTCCCCTCTGTTAGGCGGCTTTGTTTGGTCCCCTCTGTCCCTTTTTTTCACAGTCATTCAAGGAAAAAAAAATAGTTGGCAGTTTATGCACATACAACTATGGGTCATAGTACAATTAAAATATGGCGGTTGTTACTTCGACCCCCTGTCGGCGTAGCATTACCCACGCGAACTGCTATTTCGACCGGCTATTCTGTCAGTCACTACACAGGGACGGAGTCTTGGACGCGACAGCCAATCAGAGAGCATGTAATGGCTGGGTCGCGTTCGCTATGTCGACCGGGTGTTTTCAAAATATACTAGCCTGGTGTACAGGGGGTCGAAATAGCAAAAATGCAGGGAATTGTTAGGTCCACCGGTAGTTTAAAAAGAAAGTAGAAATGCGAGGGGGTGGGGGGGGGGTCAGTATAGTGGCTGCCATATACAGGTGCTATTTCGACCGGGGGTATTCTGTATTCAAATACTACTGCGTACAGGGGGTCGAAATAGCAGAAATACAGGGAATTGTTAGGTCGACCTGTAGTTTGGAAAGAAAGTAGAAATACGAGGGAGGGGGTGAAGGTAAGTATAGTGGCTGCTATATGCAGGTGCTATTTCGACGGGGGGTGTTCTGTATTCAAATACTACTGTGTACAGGGGGTCGAAATAGCAGAAATACAGGGAATTGTTAGGTCGACCTGTAGTTTGGA
>JAHWFP010251888.1:2110-12975 GCA_023313725.1 Lithobius niger | reverse complement strand
GAGCACTTTGAATTCGAAAATCGCCCTACGCCATTACCTCTTCACGTTTAAATGAGCGTATGACGGTCTCTAAACAAGTTAAACGGTTTTGGTTAGGATTGATGGAAAGAGGAGATCGCCACATTTCATAAACTCCTAAGCGTGTCAATTTCGGGCAATTAGAGGTTTAGGAAGAACACTTTGCATTCGGCAACATACACTTCCTTCGCTACGCCTGCCCTTTACCTCTTCACCATTAAATGGGCGTAGGACTATCTAAGTTAAACAATATCGGTTAGGATTGATGGAAAGAACAGATTCCCACCATTCAGAAAATCTAAGCATGTCCATTTCCGGGTATTTAGACGATTCACAAGAGCACGAAAATCACTATAACAACCAAATGAAAAGAGGAGCGTTCACGCAAATTAAGGATGATAATACGATTTTGTGGTTCATGGGTTGCTTTTACGTAAAATATGTATAATACTTTTCCTGTCCTGAATTGTGTGCTGAAGGTTTTTGCTTCACATTCTGCTTTTTATTTATTGACGGTTACGGAGTTACAGCCAAATAACATTTTTGAGGGGATTTAAGTCAAACCCACATGAGGGGTTTTGAAATTGCTGCCATAGCTTTTTTTTTTCCAGTTAGCCTTCATGTGCGTCTATACCAAATTAATGCTTTTCACACAAGGTGAACAATGCCTTCAATTTTGGGCAGTATTATTTCCATTACGGCATATACTATGCACTAATCATGGTTCATTAGTACCACTTCCGGTTGCGTTTGGTATCACTGGAAAGAAGATTACAAGAGGAACAATAAAGGCAAGGGTGTAATTTCGCTAACTGAGAAAGGGAATTCAAAGTGTCATAATACTCAGAAGCCATTTTGAAAAAAAAATGGCGTCTTTTCACTAACACGTTAGTACCACTTTCGGTAGCTACTTCCGGTTATGTTTGGTATCAATGGAAAGGAAATTTCAAGTAAAACAATAAAGTTAGGGGTATAATTTTGCTAACTGAAAGGGAATTCAGTATTTCAAAAAATAACCGTGAAAGTGTAGAATTCAGGCGCCAATTGCGGCTTTCCACCAACAATATTTTCGTGCACTTTCGATATGTTATTTATGACAGTTTTCAAAGGCGAATGCCGTTGGATTCATCTTTGTACTAGTTACTTCTAGGTTTGGCCATTTTTTGCGCTATATTCAGGCGCCTAAAACTTAATAAGAGAAACTGAACTCTCATCATGGAAAACACAAAAACTGGCTCAAATAAGATAGTGTCATAATCAAGATTGAATCAAGACAAAATATTAGTCAAAATGAAGAGAAAAATCAACAACATGATAAGATCGGGTAAATCAAGACTACTACTTTTAAGCACTACTTTTAAGCACTACTTAAGTAAGAACCAACGGCACCGCGTCTCTGGTAGGAGGGAAGCATTGGGGGAACTTTTCAGGACAGCATGCTTCTCGAATGGGCAGCTTCGAGGCTAGCTTGAGCCTCATGTATTTCCGCCAGAGCATGAACACGAACATGAAAAAATGTAATAGAAGGACACCTCCCAACACCTGGGGGGGGGGAGGTATTTAGTACACATAATGCCTGATATTTCCGCGAACATGAACAAGAAAGAATATAATAGAAATGATCACAGAAAGGGGGAAAAGGGAGTATCAGCGGTGGAGTGATTTGAGTCACAGGATGCGCTGATTGAGTGAGAGAAGTGAACAAAAATCAGCGTTTATTGGTCAGTGTGTGCAAAATTTTGAAGAAACTTAATTCGGTCGAAACATGGACATACGCGAGAGCTACCATTCCTAACCAGTATTGCAAGCCACACAACCCGTCCTTCAGCCAGTGCACAATATAAATTTCCAAAGATAAACACTAGGATTGCAATGCAAACAAAATGCAGGCTAATAAAATTTTTCTCCAAGTAGAAGAAACGTTCAGAATTCGGTTCATAGTGCTGCCCGTGCTTTCCAAGAGTTCTCGGTTCAGATTAATAAAACACCTAAAGAGACGTTTCTGGACGTGTTTCTGAAACGTGCTTCCTTAATTTTTGAATAGGAGCGTTGTTATAAATTTGTTACCAAAGTATAAAAGATGAATTTTATTACGTTGATGTGGCTAGTACACTTTGTGTTGTAGCATGACTGTAAAACTATGGGTTGATGTTTTTTTCTTTAATAAGAAATTCTCAGACAGCAGCAAAAAAAAAAAAGGTGGAGACGATGAATCGAAAATTAATTTTCTTTAACTTAAACACAAGCGCCTGAGCTTTTTTTCATAATTAACACAACGCCAGGAGCCTATAGAAAACAACTAGGAGCGTGTGTGGCTGGTCGATGTTAGGAGTGCAGCAACAATACTGCGTCTGCGCCAAGTTGTCTAAAATCGAAACTGAACTTAGCATGCGAACCATGACGTGTGCTACGACAGCAACGCTCTATTTTATTGTTGGTTAGAGCAACTTGCGAACAACTGATTGTCCGTCTGTTTAGTTTTTTTATTATTACTTTGGTATTGTTACCATGTTAAACACTTATTGTTTAAAAACAAAGGACCGAAAATTAGCCTTGAGAACGTGACGCACACCTCTTATCATCTCGAGCAGGTGGCGACCTCTGGTAACAAATTTGTACACCACTGTAGCCGCTCCTGACTTAACACTGTAGTGGAAGTTAGCGTAGACACGCTCCTAGTTGTTTCTATAGGCTCCTGATAACGCCGATAAGGCTACGTTTTATAATTTTAATTAAAAAAAATTCTAATCCGGAAACTCGGTAAGGTGACTCATCGGAGAGACAAATATTTTCCGTTAACTCTTAACCTTACACATTTCAAATAAAACAGAAAATTGAAATAATTTTTTTTTTTAATTGCAAATACGCTCCGAAAGAGCATCAATAAATCAAACGCTTCGGAACGTGTATACTATTTAGCAACCCACTTAATTCAAATTTACATTCATTGATTTTTAATGGCTCATAAATATTAGGCATAATTGACTCGATGGGGGAAGTTTAAAATGCACGATGTTTTAATGCGCAAAACGACAAAGCAATTTGCCAAAGTGGTTAAGCGGGGAAACAATAATTTCTAATTGCGCAGTATACGTCTGTTATCGTTATATGCTGTAGCCTCATTTGGCAAAATTACGGTTTTAATTAATGAATTTTCTATTATATAAATATAAATCCTGTTCACCATGCAAATTTTATGGCTATTCAAATACAAAATCGATAAGGCTTTGATTTGCAGACTTGTTATTTGAATATAGGGCTTGTGGGGTATTACCGGCAAACATAAAACCCTGTGATCTCAAGAGCTGGAGGAATTCAAGACGAAATTGGAAATACCGCATAGGCGGGAATAGGCGTAATTCAGTCACATAATTATCTGTAATCACTTTCAGCTGAATGCGCTGGCAGCGTTTCAACGTTTTGCGTAAGTTGAGGTTTTCAGGGTGGAATGAAAAATAAAATTTCCGAAATTCGAAAAGTCGTAGTGCAGAAAAGTTGCCTTTTAGCATCACTATGACACACACACAAATTTTCATCACTCTGAGGTCATATCTTGAGGTGCCACAAAGGCCTTCAAATTTAACATTGTACGTCAATGAGCAAAACGGCAAAAAAGGCAAAAATGATGATTCGAGTGTTTTAAAATTTAATTTTAACATTACCTCATTTCATATTCTCAGAAACCATGTAAACAATGCTGTAATTAAAGGCAATTTAATTTTTGTTCAAAACTATATGGGTATAATTCAGGGGTGCAGGCCACACATCGAAAAAGTAATGATAATAAGGGGAGAGCGAGCCGCGTACATGACGATTATAAAACAGCTATTATGGTAGTATTTTTTTTTTAATTAACAGGCAAATGTGTACCAAATACATACTTGCTTTTTCTAATTCGTTGTCTAATCAGTTGTCTAATTCGTTCGTTTGTAAATGGAAGAATTTAATTTTTACACGGAGTTTTGTTTGGCTCTCATCTGCATACGACTTATTTTCAGCCTGGATGACACGGCGCGGGCCAGTTGCGAAACGTTTTTTTTTTGGCGGTGGCGAGCAGGATTTAGGGCACCGGAGGACCGCATGTGGCCCGCGGGCCGGGGGTTGCCCATGCCTGGTATAATTATACATCAGAGTTAGGCCAAAGACAGGCCATTTCTGCCTATTTTGGCCCATAACTTAATTATAGCTCACGACGAAATCTTTGAAATTGTGGTTACCGTTTATGGTTACTTGAAGGCCTTTGTGGCACCTCAAAACATGACCTCAGAGTTATGACATTTTTTGTAGGTGGTAGTGACGCTAGTAGGCAACGTTTCCGCTCTACGACATTTCGAATTTCTGAAATTTTATTTTTTCGTTCCACCTTAGTGTTTTACAAGCGTACGTGGAGCCCTGGCGGTAGAAGCAGCTACCAACACCTGTGCGAATGCTTTGCCTTCGAAGCAGCATGGAAACAGAGCATTATCAGAGTTGGTAGTAGACACAGCTACCGCTAGGGCCCGGCGTAGACTTGGAAGAGTTAAGATGCAATATCTAGTTAATTTTTTTTATCTGTAGTGGTTTTACCAACCAACGCATGCAAAAACTGAAAATTATCTATTTTTAATATTAATACTTAGCAAGTTGAATAAGGAGCAACGCCTAAATTTGGACTATTTTTTACTAACACCCGAAGGAAACAGTAGTACACTGTCACTCTTATTGACTACGCACACATAATTAGGCCTAACTTGATGTGATTATATAAGCTTATATTTGAGTAATTAGGCCTAAATTGATGTAATTAGGCTTATATTTGAGTAATTAGGCCTAAAATGGTGTGATTAGGCTTATATTTGAGTGGTTAGCTTATATATTGGTGTCATTTTGATTTAGTAATTAGGCCTATTGATTCGTGATTAGGCTTATATTTCAGTACTTGGGCCTATAGCGTGATTCAGTAATTAGGTTTGTATTAGTGTAAGTTCATATTGCAGAAATTACGGCTGTAATTTGTTTTAGCAGGAGCAGCATAAAAGAGAGCCGATACGACTGGATGGAGTGTCCGTGACATTATTATCGCGTGTTCCTTATCTCCTTTTGAGTCACGACCCCATGTGGCCAAATGTAGAACGACTCGTCATATCTATTTTCTGGAATGCCTACGTTAAAAATACGTTTTTTTAACCTAATAAGCCGGTGTGAAAAATATCACCATAGCAACGATTTAGTCGAGGCATCCGGCAACTTCGCGTGCTATAGTGTTGAAGGGACAATATGGGATGACTTGGTAGGGGATGAATTCTTCAAGCCAAGGCCGACTGGTGTAGACATCGCTTGTATTGCCTCCGGGCTCAATATATGGCAGCTCATAAGTTGACGCCTTTTATTGTTGCTTTCGTAAAAATGAATGTCTGGTGGTTTTGAGTCAACTCGCCTGGAGCCGGGAAACGAAACTCGCAGCTTTCTCCCATACGATCTCGCGACAAGGGTTGGAATATGAAGATATTACAGCTTGAACTCTCCTACCTCTCCCACGGTTATCACGTCTCTTCATTAGCTCCATGTATTAGGCCTAGCTAATTTTTTCTAAGCAGTTGTTAGGGACCTATAAAGAAGAGCCAAACTTGTCCAAGTATGGGAAGTAATTTTTTTTTCTAGGGTAGAGTGATAAAAAAATCAAATCATGAGTGGAAGTGCATTGCCTCATCTAGGTGCGCCTGGATGAATTAAATGTTACAACCTGGTTCATCAGAGAGCCTTTTGTCGTTTGTTTGGTGTGATGATGTTGTTGCCTGGTGGCGCTTAGGTGTCTGTCTGCACATGGCTGCGTACTGCACCGCACTCGAATTGACTGAACTCTGGTACGCTTCTACATTAATCGAAGTTATTATTTTTTTAATGCTTGTTGTTTGCTGTGTTGTGATATCATACACGGCGATAGCCGTTTATATATGTGATGGAAGTCCTCTCTCCTGCAAAACTGAAACTATTAATTTCTCCGTTTCTATTCAATATATTTCGACCAAACTTGGCCAGATAGTAGATAGCAACTTTTCCAAACTTTACACCAACTTTTATGTAATCCGTGGAAGAGTAAACGTAGGAAGCCACACTTAAATTTGAAAACTATTCACTTGTTGTTGTTGTTGTTCTGGTTCTTCTTCTTCTTCTTCTTCTTGGCTGACACGGTTTCAGAAAAAACTACTGCACCAACCTAAAATCTGAAACATGATCTGAGCCAGAAACTCTCCCTGGGCTTCAACCTTACAGGAACGACTTTTTCGATTGGTCGATCCATTCCGGAGTTACGGTACCCTAAACGATCATTTTGATTGTTTTACATTGTTTTAACCATTGTATTTAGGGAACAATGCCACTCAGCAAACTCCAGATCCATTCTTCGTGCATGCAACAATCGACTGCATGCATAAACCTTTATAGCGCGACACCATAACCGTAAAAAAAAGGAAACGGTTACAAACAAAAACGTCAAGTGTGCCGTAAAAAAGGGGGTTATATGATTGAAGTTTCTTTTATCTTGTTAAAATGTACACGGATAAAAATTGGTGATTTTTAATTGAAATAATCAAATGTCTAATTCAGAAAATTGCATCTGTTTAAGTGCTGTTGTGCTTTACCAGTCATATACGTTACGTAAAGCGCAATAGCACTTAAACAGATACAATTTTCTGGATTGTACATTTGATTACTTCAATTAAAAATTACAAATTTTTATCCGTGTACATTTTAACAAGTAAAATGAAACTTCAATCATATAACCCCTTTTTTTTACGGCACACTTGACGTTTTTTTGTTTGTAATCTTGTTTGTTTTTCGGATGTGTTTTATCTTGAGAACGCTATGCCAGGAATTGCAGGTGAAAATTCGATTTAACAAATATAGGGTTTGTGCAACTTTCTTGGGTGTTGGCCCTGCGTGCATTCTTACCTAATTTGCTATACGCTGTGGCGCCCACTAAGAGCTGGCTTCACATAGGCGTAAAGACTCGACATGTGATTGTTTATTACGCTGAATTTATCATTTATCCATCACTTAAAATACCAATGAAAAAACTGTTCCTCCTCCGACAGAAACACCCGTTGTCATTTTTGGTTTACCACAACATTTAATGTAAATTAACAAATTATTTACTACTAGCTCAAACTGTCTTCTAAGATTTCTAAGACAACCGTAAGAAAAGTCATGGGTGAGAAACCGTTTTCAAACAGTCAACTGGTCTTGCTAAATTCAAGGTATTTAAACGTCTTTTTACTATGTCAGCGCCTTGGATGAATGGAAGTAAAATGGCCCCCATAATGTAAGACAAATAAGTTTGATTAGCTCTGGTGAAAGAATACATCACCACCTTCACAAACCCCTAAGTATATGTATTTAAAATAATTAGGAAACTTACAAGGAGTAGATTTAAGTCGAAATTCGCTATAAATCGGAATAATTGCATGCTACATAGCCTACGTGTAAATTAAAATATTATACCACAATCACGAGGCGCAATTCGGAACCCCCCCCCCCCCCCCCGCCCCCCACTCGCTACGTATTTCTCTACGTATTGGGACAACACCCCCAAAGCCGCTTCACGAGATACTCTATAAGCAGGTAGTTTAAAAAAAAACTTAAAACCAGTCTTTTTTTTTTTACATTCCGCTGTTACGTCATCAGCTTCCATGGACTAACGAGGCGTCGGACGAAGGTCTAACTGGAAAATTGTATAATGGGATAATGTTGTCTAATATCTGCCTAAATAAAAAATCTGGAAATCATCTAAACGGAATATCGTATGTAGGAAAATCATCTAAACGGAATATCGTATAATATGGATAATAGTGTAGTGGAGAAACGTCTAACTGGACAATAAATACCTGCGGTTTCTGATGTTATGTGTATAGCCGCAGCGAGCGCGTCAGGAAAATTAGACGATTTTCCATTATACGAATTTCGTGTTAGACGATATTCCGTTATACTATATTATACTGTATAGTTTCTTCCAATTACACGATTTTCCAGTTAGGCGATTGCCCCTCGCCTCGGACTAAGAAGGGGAGGCAGGCGAGGGAGTGCATTCTCAACGATCAGGTCTCTTTCAATTTGGATTTACGCATATTTCGAGACCTCAACCCTTCATCCCCTTGCGTTACCCTTTGTGACATTCTAGTGCATTTGAAGTTTTTTGGAGCGGAGCTCCATTTAGGAATCCACCCCAATGCCCACCATTGTATCCACATCACGGAATAACCACAGCATCAATTAAAACCAGATTTTGGTCATGGTTGCCTTACACCCAGGGGTGGGATTTTAAGAAAGAAAGACAATTGAACATCGTGCACGTCGTTGAGGAATAATCAAGATGACAAAACGCACAGGTGGAGTGGGCTACTCACCTATTTGCTCACCAGTAAGTTTTCGAAGATCGAGAAGGGCATCGGCCCCAAGCGGAAAACGAAAGTCGGAAAACCGCTCGTCGCAGCAAACATCGTCAACGCCATCCAGCGACGCGCTACGAAAGCCAATGGACAAAGAAACAAGATGAGCCCCAACGCTGTCTCCAATGACATCCAATGTAATCGCTTCGTGCTATTTTGTCGACAGTGTAACTGAACACGCTCTAGTAACTTTCTTCCATGTCATCTGGCCGCTTGAGTTTATTTAACTTTTAATGCCGCTTTATGGGCAAAATACGTGTGCGTTATTTGATAATGGGCGAGAGTCTCCCCAAATCGCCGCAGTTTGCTCGGATTTCTTGTAACCCCCCCCCCCTTTGGCTTTTTAGTCTTCTGTACAGCCGTACCGGCTGAGAAGACTATTGCAACGACTTTGCAACGCTGACAGTTTTGCCTAAAACGTAAAATCTAACACATTAAAAGCTAACACATTTGTAACGGGTAATTCTGATGGTTACTGTTTTTAGATTATATAATAGAGATAGCTGTTGCAATGCGTGATAGAGAAGTATGCCTCACTATTGGTAGTGGCAGAACTGTACAGAAGACCGGATGCGACTAGGTAGTCGCTGTAGCCGCTTGTTTAACCCCAATTCTGACAACAACCTAATCGGCTATCGTAGATTTAATTATGCATGTGGTGCTACCCATTACAGTGCCAACGTACTAATGCTGCACACCCCAGCGACCAACGCGTCGGGAGAAATCAGCCCAGATCGTAGCAAGCCCAGCTGAGATTGAAGCTCTGTTGTAGCTTCAATCACAACTGGCCTTGGATATTACGGTAAATCTATCCTCTACCTAACCCTTCTTCCATTCGTGCCCGGCGACATTTCGCAACATACAATGGAATTAAACAGGACAGAAAGCCAAATAGGCTCGAGCATGGTTAAATAAATACGGATGGAAACCTATTTACGTTGCCTTTTGAACTTAAATATTCGGATTGCCTGAGCAGAGAATTTAACCCACGACCTTTGTTTGAATCTAAATTCCCAGGGCCTACCGCTGAGCCGTGTCAGTATGGTTCAGCGATGACCTCGGGATTTGAATTCAAAGGTCGTGGGTTCAATTCCCCTCTCAGGCAGTCTGA
This sequence comes from Lithobius niger, assembly GCA_023313725.1. Taxonomy (NCBI): domain Eukaryota; kingdom Metazoa; phylum Arthropoda; class Chilopoda; order Lithobiomorpha; family Lithobiidae; genus Lithobius; species Lithobius niger. The sequence continues at coordinate 3,423 of JAHWFP010251888.1, read as the reverse complement.
CGTTGTTTAAGTCCAAAAGGAAACGTAAATAGTTTTGCATACGTATATTTTGTTTAACGTTGATGGAATCCTTCATAAGTAAATGTCACCGAATTCCAGCTTCCTTTCCATCATCACATTCACTTCAAAATGCCTTTACTCGCAACTTGAATAAAATGAGGTATTTCTAAGATGTAATCTTACAAACCATCGCCGTCAAGTTTAATGAAACCCCGATGACCCCCCCCCCCCAAACCCCGATCCCCATTTCCGAAAAGCCAGCCTCCACTCACTGTCAACGGCCATTTCCAGACGACTCATTGGCGGGTTGAAGTCTTTAAATTCCGCTAAATTAACTCGTCTCATCTAGGTTGCCATGGTAACTGCGAGCTGAATGCTTCAAACACGAGCTGGCATTTTGTCGATTGTATCTCTAGAGAGAATCGAGATAAAAAAAAGTAAAAATAATAAAAAATATACGTAAAAGTTAAAGGTGAAACTACAAAAAGGGAATGTTAAGTGCGTTTCAAAATAACGTTCATTTTTAAATTAATTTGATTAGAAGAAAAAAAAATTTGATTATTTTATTATCGTGAATTAAAAATACAGTTTGACACGATGCTTGAAATTAGCTTGCATGTGTCAACGATTTAAGATAACTATAACAGACAATTGTCAGTTGAGATAAAAAAAAAGACGACAAAAAGTATAAAACAAGTATAATGCTGAACAATTTACTCAGGCACAGTAATTTCACAAATACATTTAAATAATAAAAAATACCAAATACAAAATGGATTCGTAGAATTCAGAAAGCAGCCACTCCTTCACGTTCTTTTTCACGTTACTAATACTAGTCAGTTTTTGTAATTTCTTCGGCAAATTGTTTTAAAAGATTTCAAGAATGTAATATTTTTTTCTCTTTTTTCAAGAATGTAATATTTTTTTCTCTTTTTTAACAATTTTTTTTTCCAGACTGGTATTTGATACCTTATTATACTTTCTCTCAAGTATTCCATTTTTGATTCATCATAATTTCTGTGTGTATTTTCAAAATAGTCGTTTCTTAACTACAGTTAAATCTCTCATTTGTTTAATATTTAAGATTTTATGATCAGAGAAAATTTGTTTGTGGTACTTGTGTGTCCGCTTGTTTTTTAAATCTTAAAAAGACTACCCTTATACAATTTTCGGGTAAATAGTGTTTTTTACCGGGGGGAGGGGGGAGGGGGGGAGACGGGAGTGAGGGCGGAGGGATCGAACTCGTGACTGCCAAGTTTTCAATGATCTCATTGGGGGGGGGGGGGGGGGGGGGGGGGGGGGGGGGGGGGGGG
>JAHWFP010251878.1:2009-12558 GCA_023313725.1 Lithobius niger | reverse complement strand
AGGTTAATCGTAACAAGTAGAAGATTAAGAAACCAAGCAAAACCATGGTTTTTTTTTACACCATAGCCTACTGGACCACCGTCTTCGAAACTGTCATAGGACCTATTATGATGAAAAGTTACGTCTGAATATTATCCGCAGCCATTTTGCCTTCAATCTAAGAAACGGTTTGGAAGTTACTAGGTAAAAATAATTTCTTTCAATGCCATTTTGGGCCACCATCTTGCATTTTCTGAAAACTGGCGTATGACGCTTTTGGTTAAAGGAATATTAAACCCTCACTTTTCCAATTTTTTTGTTGATAGCTAAGACCCTAAAAACCCCTTCAAAACTTATAAAATATCGCTTGCCTTCTTACTTACGTCGTAATAAATTAAAATAAGTGCGTTTTTATGACACCCAACCAAACGTGGCACCACGAGAGCTCGCGGCTATGAAAGTTTCATGAAGCAGCGTGACGTCAAAACCATAACGGAAGTGGGGAGCGCATCCTTCCCATCGTGCAGCGCGCGCGACCACTCTCTGCTTGTAAACAAACATGGCTACCAACAACGCTGTCGCTGTCAATTCGTTGCAGCCTTATCAATTTGAACCTGTTGCAATTGGTAAACGGAAGGCAAAAAGATGCAAGATCGCTAAGAAAACACCAAAGAAGCCAGAAGACCCGTGGGATCCCGCCAGCGATTACTTGTTGTGGTGTAGATGCCAGAAATGCCCGCACTACGAGAGACCCAGGCGATGCAGTTTTGTTTCTGGCGCACGTGCAGGTCACGCAGACAGGTGGAAGGCGCCGTAAAAGTAATGACGTCACGACGCGTGGTGGTTCAAACGGGATTTTCTCCAGAGCTTGTGCATCGTCTGCTTAAATCAGGTAGGTTAAAAATTCGTACGGCTTAAAGACTGACACCTATTAACGTCGGATACCTGTTAACATTAATTCCAGTATCTAAACTATCGATAAAAAAATTCATTGTTGGAGGGTTTAGTATTCCTTTAAATGTTAATACTGAATATTTTCCGTTTTTAGTTTGTGTTCAATTTGTTGAACGGTTTAGAAGTAATAAGGTAAAATCGTTATTTGGATGCCATTTTGGATCGCCATCTTGAATTTATCTTAATTTGACTTAGAATTTTTTAATTGAAAAGTTGATTCGGAATATAATCCCAGTTTATGTCCTATCTGTTAAAGGGTTTAGAAGTTGCTAGGCACAAACCGTTATTTGGACACCAATTTTCGCCAATATCTTACATGTTCAAAAACTTGGAGTTTAAGCCTACCTACTTGGAGCATTACTCATTCTGAAATTTTCTTTTAACCAATTTGTGTTCAATCTTATCAAAGACTTAAAAGCATTTTGAACTGCCGTCTTAGATTTTCACAAGACTTGATAAGACCTTTTATCATAAAAATGGTAACTCCGAGTATTCTTCGTAACCCTATGTATTTAGATAAACCGTTTGAAAGTTATAAAGCAAAAACCGTTTGTTAGACGCCATTTTAGCCATCATCGCGAATTTTTATAACAATTGTATACGACTTTATTAATGAAAATGCATTTTGGATTATTATTCATAACCAGACTGTGTTTAAGGTTATGAACGCTTGTAAGTTAAAAATCAAACGCTGTTTTTGGGGGGGACGCCATCTTGGTGCGCCTTCACTCGACTTTCTTGAAGAAGGGGGGGGGGGATTGAGGCTTAATGGCGCGTCGACAACTTGATCATTAGCGCCAACCTCAGTCACACTGCAGTGGTCCGGGTTGCCACTGCACCACACATTACAGAGATGTCAGTCAAACCCCTAATCTAAATCTTGTCATACATCTGTACCTCCTGCAAAAATTGAAAAACACCGGACAGGAGGACAGACTTATCGCCCAACTGACGCGCAATATCATGCGGAAGATGGAAACGACGACGAACACCATCAAGATGGCGACAATCAACAAGTAAGTGCCGGACCGTAAGTGGCCGTCGACACAAATAACATTCAGGAGGGTCAACCCTCCGCAAAACGAAACAGTGGGTAAGTCGGGTGTGACCAATTCGCAAACGGGCCAACACAACCTCCTCACGGCGACTGCGGCGACACGCCGAGTGCCACTCCTCGACAGTCCCTTTAATGGCCCGTAATTTGTTACCGTCCTGTCTGTCCCACAAGGTTTGCCAAAAAGCGTGTAACGTCAGACGCAGAGTTGGAAAGGCATCTGAGGGAACAAGGCTGAGATCCCTACCGAGAGGGCCAGAAAGGGCCCCTTTCGCAGCAGAATCAGCTTGTTCGTTCCCTGCTATCCCAACATGGCCCGGGATCCAGCAAAAAAGCACGATTTTCCGCTGGCCAGGCAAGCGGGAAAGCAAAGCTTGGACACGTTGTGTCAAGGGGTTCCGAGGATTGTAATTCGCCAAGGACTCCAGGGCACTCATGGAATTACTAAAGATAATGAAATGCGTGCCCTGAAGGTCAAGGATCCATTCCACCGCCAAACCAAGAGCCAAAAGCTCTGCAGAGAACACAGAATAGCCTGATGGAAGGCGATGGGCAACTGTTACTCCCTTACACACACAAGCACACGCCACGCCAACGTCCGACTTCGACCCATCAGTAAACAGGCGCTGATAACCGGCGTACTGAGAACTCAGCCGCCGGACTCCTGTAAGTACCTTGCTGGCAGAGTGGAACCCTTCGGGAGGGACGCCAGAGCAAAAATGAAACTGCCACCTGGGACAAGCCAAGGGGCAACTGGCATTCTTCCAAGCCTCAAGACGCAGGGCATTTCAAATGCTATTTCCTGACAGGACTGCTGGAGCCTATCGCGGAAATCACCTTTACCCACCCTGCGTCTACCGACTCGCAAGTCTGGCCCAAAAACCATGGACCAAGCAGGACTGGATTGCACAGCACGTAAACGCACAGCATACTGAATGGTAAGCTGTCGCCGACGAATGGCCAAAGGTGGCTCCGAGGCCTCAGCATAAGGGCTGACCACTGGAGAAGTTCGAAATGCCCCAGTCGCCACACGCAGGCCACTGTGATGCACAGTAGCCAACATCTGGAGAGTGGAGTCACTAGCCGAATCATAGACCATACACACATAATCAAGTTTGCTGCGGACAAGGGCTCGGAGAGGCGCAACATGGCAGCGCGATCGGCACTCCATGAAGTGCCTGACAGAGCCCGCAAGATGTTAAGCGCCCACAAAGCCTTGTCTTTAAGCTGACGTAAGTGTGGAAGCCAAGACAACCTGGAATCGAACACCAGGCCCAGGAAACGTGCCTGTGGGACAACAGGAATTTGTGCCTGTCCCAAGTACAGGCAAGGATCCGGGTGCAGCGTTCGTTGGCGGCAAAAGTGGATGCACACAGTCTTGTCCGGAGAAAACCGGAAACCATTACTTACCGCCCAGGTCTGGACTTTGTTAATTGCCAGCTGTAGCTGCCGCTCGCAGGTCTGCATGCGAGCTGCCCGAAAGCGCAGGCCGAAGTCATCGACAAACAATGACTGGGGAACAGCATGAGCAATGGGGTTGATCCCTATAGCAAACAAGATGACACTAAGAACACCTCCCTGAGGCACACCATTCTCCAAGACAAAGGGGCGGGAAAGAGTCGCCCCGACACGAACGCGAAAAGAACGGCCTGAGAGGTAGGCAGAAAGCAACAGTGGCATCTGTCCCCTCAAGCCATAGTTATAGAGATTACGGAGAATCCCATAACGCCACGTCGTATCATACGCCTTCTCCAAGTCAAAGAAAACCTGAATCAGATGTTCACGCAGGCGAAAAGCCTCCCTCACATCCGATTCAAGGGCAACCAGATGATCGATGGTTGACCGAAACCGTCAAAAGCCGCACTGGGACGCAGATAAGAATCCCCGTGATTCCAGCACCCAGACCAACCTCTCACCGACCATCCGTTCCATAAGTTTACAGACACAGCTAGTCAGAGCGATTGGGCGATAACTGGAAGGAGCAGTAGGGTCTTTGCCCGGTTTCACTATCGGGATGACCACTGCTGTCCTCCACGCTGCCGGAACAGAGCCTTCTGCCCACACACGGTTGAACATCTCCAGCAAGAACTGCTGGGAGGCAAGAGGCAGATGTTTCAACAGCTGATAGTGAACATCATCAGGCCCTGGGGCGGAGTCATGCGACTTGGACAAAGCGGAAACAAATTCCTGCCTGGTGAACGGTAAATTGTACTCCTCTAGCCCGTCGGAGCGAAAGTCTAGAGGGTGAGCCTCTTCACTACGCTTTATTCTGAGGAAACCAGGATCATAATGGTTATCACTCGAGACCTGCGCAAACGCAGACGCAAGACAGTCGGCGATATCCGGCACAGAAGAGATCACGGTATCCGCCACCTTCAGCTGTGAAACCGGGGAAGGCACGGTCTTCCCCGACATCTGGCGCACCTTCCGCCACACCTGCTGAGAAGGCGTGGAGCGCGTGATCGACGAAACATAAACCGCCCACGAAGCACGCCTAGCATCACGGATGACAAACCTGGCACGGGCACGACAGCGCTTAAAGGCTACAAAGTTGTCAGCAGTTGGGCTGACTGTAAACGCACGCAACGCTCGCCGGCGGGCCTGAATGGCCTGCCCGCAAGCAGGTGTCCACCACGGAACAGGAACCCGCCGCGGCTGAGTGGACGTACGCGGGATAGTAGCATGAGCAGCAGCAAGGACCACGTCAGCGAAATGAGTGGAAAGTTCATCCACATCAGAAAAGTCCTCAACCGCACGCTGAAATACAGCAGCCTCAGCAAAAGCTGACCATTCAGCACGTTTAAGCGCCCACCGGGCTGGCCTGGAAGCCACAGAACCCCCTTGTGTTGTGGACAACACAATGGGGAGGTGATCGCTTCCATGCAGATCGGCAGTGACACTCCAAGTGAAGTGAACTGGGATGGCCAGCGAGCAAAAGGCTAAGTCCACCGCTGACCAATTGCCCGTGGCCAGGTTACAGTGTGTCATGGCTCCATCGTTCAGGATGCAAACAGACCCCCTCTGCATCCACTCCTCAAGGATCCTCCCTTTGTTGTCTGTATGAGGTCCCCCCCACTGGACGTGGTGGCTGTTAAAGTCGCCCAGCAACAGAAAAGGGGCAGGAAGCTGGCGGACCAGGTCCTCCAGGTCACCAACCCCAAAGACCTCGTCCGGTGGCAAATAAAGCGAACAGACAGTAATATCCAAATGGAAAGAAACACGAACTGCTACGGCCTGAAGCCTAGTGTGCAGAGGCACACTGGAATGCGGCTGAGAGTGTTGAACCAGCACTGCAACACCACCATGTGCACGTGGCACAGGGTCAGCATCCAGACGGTAGACAGAATAACCTCGAACAACCGGATTATCTGACGCCTTAAAGCAGGTTTCCTGTAGACAGCAGCACAGAGGTCGCCAATGCGACAAAAGCAGCCGCAGCTCTTCGGCATGGGTCCGATAACTTTGGCAGTTCCACTGAACGATGGCATGCGCAGGCATTAGGGCGGGCTGAAGATTGAATCATTCTCCTCAACTCCTCCTCTGGGCGATCCGAAAACATCCGAATCCTCACCCGAATCAAAAGATGGAGTGAGGTTCAGAACGAAATCGTCCTCGGAAGGAGGAAAAAGTTCCGGAGAATTGGAACAGGAAATCTCTCCCTGCTCCATGGGCAAAGTATCATCAAGATGTTGAGGGGACACAACGGACCCCTCAGCAAGCTGACCGTTCAACGACCGTTTCACCTTATCTCCTGGTGGCGACGTCCTCACGGGTGGTGTTGAGGCTTTACCAGCAGGAGCCTTCTTCTTCAAGGTTTTCTGTGGTTCACTCCGGGCAGGCGGAGGCTTCGCTGAAGCTTTAACCTGCCTAGGAACAGATGAAGCAGCAGAAACAGCAGCAGGAGCAGAAACAACAGCAGGAGCAGGAGCAGAAGCATTTGCAGGCTGGGCAGATGTAGACGGCAAGGCAGCAACTGGGTCCGAAGGACCCAAAAGACCCTGCAGAGATGGATGTTGCTGGGTCAACAAAGTAATAAGCTTGCCCACCGTCCTCGTCAAAGACCTGAGCTCAGCGCGTAAATCTGCCAAATCAGCAGACTCACCAACTGGGCCAGGCGTTGGCGCACTGCACACCTGCGCAAAAGAACAAGTCATTGCCGGTGCCGATAGCTTGGCTTTCTTTCGGCCCTCCGAGTAGGAAAGCCCGTCCTTCACCTTTAGTTCCTGCACTCGGCGTTCCTCAACATAAACACAACAGTCCCGTGAAGAGGCTTGGTGCTGACCACCGCAGTTGACACACTGCTTCGGGCCAGCACAGTCAGCGCCCTCATGGGCTGCCTGAGCACAGGAAACACAGGTAGGCCGAAGCGTTGACAGCGGAAACACCGCATCGGATTCGGAACGTAACTCCTGACCTTCAATCGCAGGTAACCGGCAGTAATATGCTGCGGTGCAACTGGCGTATCAAAGGTCAGGAAAAAGGTGTCAGTTGGCTGGGCACCATTCTCGCCTTTCCGCGTCAAACGCCTCACAGCCGTAACACCCTGTGACTTGAGTTCGTCCAGGATGGCATCATCACTGAGACCCCTCAAATCAAAGCATGTCACGACCCCCTTGCTGCTGTTCAAAGTACGATGCGGCTCGACATGCACTGGGCATGACCCCAGTGCACTCGCTTTCAAAAGCCTCTTCGCCTGACCATCGTCTGCAACTTCCACAAGGTATCCCCCAGCACGGAGCCGAGAGACACTCTTCGGATCAGAACCACAGATCCCTTTCAGAGCCTTGTGAACAGCGAATGGACCGAGTTGTGTAACATCTCGGCCCTCGCCTGTCACCACCAGGAACTTCGGGACTTGGTCCCGACTTTTACTCAAGTCTGGTAACTGGGCACCAGGCCCAACCATCTCGGGTTCCCTCCTCTGGCGCTTGCTAGTGCGGCGAGGAGGGGAAGAATTTTGGGGGGAAGAAATTTTATCGGGGGAGGCCCCCCGCCCGGAGTAGTTGCCATGTAGAGCAAAAGGAAGTCGCGGCGGTGCGCCCCCCAAGAAAAGAAAACCCCGCGCGGCACTCGTGTGATGCAGGGCCGGAAGCAGCATATCCAGGGCCCTGCACCAGGAAGCTAACACCGCCGTCTATCTCGGTGAGGTGGCAGCCTAAGCATGCCGAGAGGTGAGGCCACCAAGGAAGCCGTACACACCACCTCCGTCGATAACCCAAACAGTTCGGGTCCGTGATGCAGATGGATACAGCACAAACCACCTCCCCACATCGACAGGACCCGAAAAGTCAAAGCCGATTGACCTTAGGCCGGCTCGCCCAGGCCACCCGTCCTCCGGAATAAGGAGCCAAAGCCGGAAAGCCAGGATCTCCGCCTCCACGGATTACTAGGTTGCAGCACACGGCCAACATGCTGGGGGATGAGGATGAAAAGCCCAGTGGCCAGAACGGGCAAATTAGAATCAAACCCAAAAGGGATTTCAAACCACCAAACATCCTCTAAGCAGCCACCCCGGGCCCGGTTTGTCCGGATGTCCCTTCACCTCTTTCGGACTAGTGGTTGCGACGGGTGTTAAACCTGCCCGCCATACACACCGTAGGCGCACTCGCAAACCGTAGTGTTGAGGTTGCTAGTGTTCAAGACGGACTAAAAACCCTCCGCCATGCAGACCCTTGGCACACTAGCAGACCGTGATCTTGGGTTCCCTTTTAGTCGCCTTCTACGACACGCAGGGGTACGGTGGGCTTATTCTACCCCCAGCCCACAGGGGGCTTTCTTAAAGAAAATGTAATTCTGTTATCAAGACACACGCTAGTGTGTCGCCCGCAAAGATGATAAACGATAACACGTATCCAGATAAAATAAATATGAGCATGGCGACCACAAGACACGTTGTGTTACAGCAAAGGGAGTTTGGCTGTTTTCAGCCATCTGTGGATAAATAACAATGCGACAGAAAAAGGTAAAACTTGTTTGATCGTGAGACTTTGGTTACCTGACAACATAAAAGTCACTGTTAGTGACACAGCTTAACCTTTTCTTGTTGAAAATACGAAGTGAATAACGTTGATATTTGCCTAATCAAGACACACGCTAGTGTGTCGCCCGCCAAGATAAAACGATAACATCCAAATAATATGTATATATGAGCATGGCGACCACTAGACACGTTGTGTCTTTACAGCAAAGATAGTTTGGCTGTTTTCAGCCATCTGAGAATAAATAACTATGCGACAGAAAAGCCTAAAACTTGTTTAATCGGGAGACTTTGGTCGCCTGAGAAAACAAAATTCACTATTAAGGATACAGCTTACTGTTTTCTTGTTGAAAAAACGATGTGAATAACGTTGAAATTTGCCTAATTAGTACTGACTACTGGTAACGCTTTTTTGTATCACGAAAATACATTTTTCCATGCGATGGATAAAGCTGTTTCTTAGCTCTTTTTACAGGTATTGATCTGGAGATGGGCCCTTTTCATATGGCTTCTTCTGATTGGTCTAGTGGTTTAGGGGCTAGGGAGCCCCAAACAACCCAAATTGATTGTTTTACATTGTTTTAAACATTGTTTTTATGCAACAATGCCAAACTGAACATTAAACAAATTCGTGCGTTTGCAAGGTGATACTCATAATTACTAAGAAAAAAATGGATTTCATCAATTTGGACCAAAAAAATCTGATATCTACACCAAAACAAAACTTGTTAAGGATTCCCGCCAAGCTTTTCGGCCGTGTGAAGTCGTGATATCAAACGCCAAGCTCTTTCGCCAAGCTAATCCCATCGACTAATACTTCACGCCGTTAAATAAAATAATTGAAAATTGCGCAGTAAGCAATTTTCATACATTTCATTTAACCTTCGAACTATTATTCGGTGGGATTAGATTGGCGAAAGAAATTGGCGTTTAATATCACGACTTCACACGGCCGAAAAGATTGGCGGGAATTCTTAACAAGTTTTGTTTTGGGGTAGATCAAGACACACGCTTGTGTGTCGCCCACCAAGATAAAACGATAACATCCAGATAATGTGTATATATGAGCATGGCGACCACTAGACATGTTGTTACAGCAAAGGGAGTTTGGCTGTTTTCAGGCATGTGAGGATAAATACAAATGCGACAGAAAAGGCTGAAACTTGTTTGATCGGGAGACTTTGGTCGCCTGACAACATAAAAGTCACTGTTAGACCCATAGCTTAATGTTTTCTTCTTGAAAAAACGACGTGAATAACGTTGATATTTACCAAATTCTTACTACTACAACGCTTTTTTTTGTATAACGAAAATAAATTCTTTCATGCGGTAAATAAAGCTGGTTTTTAGCTCATTTTACAGGTATTGCTCTGGAGATGTGCCCTTTTCATATGGACCTTTCTAATTGGTCAAATGGTTCATGGGTTAGGGAGCTTCAAAGATCCAAATTGATTGTTTTACATTGTTTTACATTGTTTTTATGCAACAATGCAAAACTGACAATTAAAGAAATTCCTGCGTTTGCAAGGAGATACTGCAATACTAATAAAAATGTTAATCAAATGAAAAAAGGTAACTGCTGTCCTCAAAATCTAACGAAACCAAAAAAAAAAAAGAAGAATAAGAAATGGACCAGAAAACTAGATTGGCATTTCAAAATGGATTTCATCAATTTGGACCAAAAATTACTGATATCTACCCCAAAACAAAACTTGTTAAGGATACCCCCCAAGCTTTTCGGCCGTGTGAAGCCGTGATATCAAACGCCAAGCTCTTTCGCCAAGCTAATCCCACCGACTAATACTTCAAACGTTAAATGAAATAATTGAAAATTGCGCTGTAAGCAATTTTCATACATTTAATTTAACCTTCGAACAAATATCTTTGGGATTAGCTTGGCGAAAAGCTTGGCGTTGGTTATCACGACTTCACACGGCCGAAAAATTTGGCGGGAATCCTTAACAAGTTTTGTTTTGGGGTAGATTACTAACTATTAACCGACCGCCAAGAGAAAACGATAACATTCAGATAATATGTATATATGAGCATGGCGACCACTAGACACGGTGTGTCTTTACAGCAAAGGTAGTTTGGTTGTTTTCAGCCATCTGAGGATAACAAACTATGCGACAGAAAAGGCTGAAACTTGTTTAATCGGGAGACGTTGGTCGCCTGAGAACATACAAGTCACTATCAAGGACATAGCTTAACGTTTTCTTGTTGAAAAAACAACGTGATTAACGTTGATATTTGCCTAATTACTAACTACTAACTACAAACGCTTGTTTTTGTCCAAACAAAATTGATTGTTTTGCATTGTTCTAAACATGTGTTTTTTTGCAACAATGCCAAACTGACAATTATTAAAGAAATTAATGCGTTTGCAAGGAGATACTGCAACACTAATAAAAATGCTAATCAAATGAAAAAAAATGTAACTGCTGTCCTCAAAATCTAACGAAACCAAAAATAAAAAAAAAGAAATCGACTAGAAAACTAGATTGCCGTTTCCATTTCATAATTGCTAAGAAAAAAAAACTGGATTTCATCAATTTGGACCAAAAATCACTGATATCTACCCCAAA